>BQNB010044491.1:0-22924 GCA_026074375.1 Tanacetum coccineum
GATATTGAAAAGGTGGCACTCAGCTCCAGCCTCCGATCACTAAAATCAAAGTGCACTATTGAGTCTAGAGCCAAAAGAGATCATCCATAAATCTCATTAGGACACTTGCCAAATTCTTCTTGCTAAGTCACACAATGTGAATTACAAGATACACTTAAGAGTCCTTCGCATTATCCTTGTGATTTTGCCAGAACATCAGAGTGAATTTATTCACAATGAAGATGGAAATCCTGCTTGAGTCAATATCAAACAAGCTCATGGTAGGTAACTTGTGCGATTCTTTATGAATCAAACTTGTGACAACTGGAAAGAAACGATGGTGCGATTCTATAAGAATCAAACTTGTTCCAGGAAATGGATCAACGGTTGTTAATGAATTTTTGAAATGATAAACACTCTCGGTGTGTCACAAAAACAATTTTGTAAGTGATACACCGATTGATTTTCAAATCAATTTTCCATATCAATCGGTGAGATAGTAACTCACTGGTTCACTCTTATCGTGCTGTCTGCTTTGAGACGTTCCGATAATGAGAACATGCTGAGTACGATGAATCTAATACTTATGTGTTAGAAAGATTCAATACTTCAGCTGGAAATCCTGTCAAGAAGATTCTTCTCAAATTGAATCTATCTGATCACAGGTCAATCCTCACGGATTCGAAGGTTTCTCCAACCAAACCTGGACGAATGACAAAGCCATATTCGTCCCCCTGCTTTATTGCTAACTGTTCTATGCAGGCTATGTAAAATGGTGGTGGAGGTTCCTGATTCCAGCTGGCTCACAAGATCCATAACCACATGCTCATACCCGACCAACAAACATAAAGTCATCATGAAAGCTCAAGTACATGTTTCAAGACTTCCGCTACTCTGATACCACACATCTTTCTAGAAGTGTCAAAGTGTTAAAGTTAAAGAATTTCAAGAAAGATGCAACATTAAAGCTTTTCAAGAATGGTATGAGCATGTCGGTCCAGATGTCGCAAGTCCACAAGATGGCAAGATTTATAAGATGGCGTAGAGATTGTGCTTGGTTGATGATCTCAAGAGGTTCAAGATCACTATGTCAAATACAAGTTCAAGGAACAAGCTCAATCCAAGAAGTCAATGATCACTACAACATATTCACAAGAGAAAGACAAGAGTACGAGCTAAAGACTAAGGATAAAGCATAGTATGCTAGGTTTAAAGTCTGTAAATTGGAGTGACCTCCCTTAGGGGGAGATTGTTGGAAACACGAAAAGTGTCGGTCACTTCCAAAGTTGTAACAAGTCTTAGCTCGTAGTTAGTATAAGGATTAGATTAGTAATCTAGTCCGGCCCAAGGCCCATGGGTGGCCCAACTCCAGCCCATGGGCCGGCCATAGTAGTATTTATACACCCTCTCCTAGACTTGGAGAGGGTTGGTTGTTTTCATTTGTTAGTTGTTCACTTTGTCATCCATTCCATTTTTTCCATAATACACATTCATCCATTCCATCCAAGTTTCTCTAACAATCCAACCCACATCTCACTTCTTGTTCTTGATTGATTCATTAGATTATTGGTATTCTTCACTACGCAAAACAGATGTCTCTCCTTATTCAAGTCATTGTTTTCTTTGGAAGAAAAGAAAAACAAAGCGTTGCTACTGAAAACCAAGGATGTTCTCAGCGTGTTCTACCTATGGCCTTCTCGTTAAGGTTTTTTTTATCCAGGAACAAAGTTGTATCGTGTATAACTCCTTGCTCTTGATGCCAAATGTTGTCCCAAAACTGGATCGATATACAAGTTGCAAAGTAAATATGAATAAGTCTTTTTGTCTAACTATATTAACGTTACATGCATGCAAGTATATACAAAACGAAAGGGTGTGACCCAATCGGTGTGTCTGTTCGGTTTTCATAACCGAATAACTAACTTATAACTACCTTTGTAACTAACATTCGGTTTCTAACTTTCTAACTAACATGTTTGGTCCTTCGTGTATTATAATATTTACATATGAAGCAAAGAACGAGATTATTTGGTTCACATTCTCCTCCTTAATCTTGATCGTTGCTTCGTCCTAAATCTTGAACTCCGAGCATTTGTCGCATAGTTACGAATTTCAATCTAGGTAGAGCCTTTGTTAGAATATCTGCTCTTTGTAGTTCTCCGCTGATGTGTTCCACATTGATGTGCCCATTCTCTACGCATTCTCGAATGAAATGATAGCGAATGTCGATGTGCTTGCTTCTTCCATGAAAAACTGGGTTCCTGACGAGTGCTATTGCTGAAACGTTGTCGACCTTCAGCGTTATCCTTTTCTCTTCCCATCCAGTTAATTCACTAAGTAGTCGTTTTAACCATAAGGCTTGACATGCTGCTCCAGTAGCCGCCATGAATTCTGATTCACATGATGAGAGTGCCACTGTTGGTTGCTTCTGAGTACACCAGGTAATAGGTGACTCTCCAAAATAAAATACTATCCCAGTAGTTCCTTTTCCTTGATCGGTGTTGATTCCATAACTACTGTCGCTGTAACCTGTAATCTTGCAGCCGCCTTCTTTCTTGTATATTATGCCATGCTCCTTTGTTCCTTTGATATATCGGATTACTTGCTTTACCGCCTTCAGGTGATGATCCTTCGGGTCTTGCATGAATCTGCTGAGTAGTCCGACTGAATAACTAAGATCTGGTCTTGTATGTAGTAAGTACCTAAGACTTCCAATTAAGCTTCTGTAATAAGTTGCGTCAACTGAGTTTCCATCTTCCGCCTTGACCAACTTAGTACCGGGATCCATTGGTATCTTTATCTCTTTTATTTGATTTATAAAAAATATAATTTGAAAAAGAAAACAGAAAAATATAAACTAGAAAAAACAAAATATAAATCAGACAAAATTTCAAAAAATACAAAAAAATATTCTTCTGAATGTCTCTAGGAATCGATACCATTTACGTACTAGAATATGTTGATTAAAGATCGATCGGGAGAGTAATGAAGTTCGAAAGGTTGTTTAAATATGGCTTTCAAAACAGGTCATTTCTAAAATTTTCTCTGTCCTTATGTTACATTTTCAGTGGCATAACTCGGTCCCGAATTGGATTAGGGAAGTGTTAGCTCCAGTGCGCTTACTCTAATTTGAAGTGAAGGCTTCTATTATGTTTGTGAAAATCTAAAGATTTATTTTTATTATTTTATAGTCCCGTGTTTTTGTGGATTTTCTTGGTTGTTTTTTTTGTTTTATTATTTTTTTGTTACTTTTCCTTATTCCGTTATTTTATTTTAATTTTACTCTTTCTCTTTTTCTTTTGGTTGACATATATTGTGAACTTCTATTTTTTGTTGTTTTCTTTTCTACCTCGGCTTTATGGTTTTTTCTTACCTTTTTTTACATTTTTTTTTATTTTTTTTTCTCTTTTTTTTGAAAACACAATTTTTCAAAAAGAAACTGTCATTGTCAAAATTGTCTACAATATAATTTGTGGTATTTTTCCATAAAAAGTGGTATTTGTTAAAATTATGTGTTCAACACTCCCTTCCTCGAATCAATTTCTGAGGGGGAGCTTTTTAAAACAAAGCCTTTTAATGTGTTGGGTACATCTCCATATATCCCCCGTTAATTTTAAGTATCCAAAACTACATTTTGTGATTTAAATGTGGAAAACTTAATGTCAATTATAACTATACATTGTTCACTAAGGCATCTCACTCCGTCTTCAACATTTTGTGGTGTCATATCAATTTTTTATTCCAATGTTCAGTATTAATAAATATGGTATCCCACATTATCAATGTTTGAAGGGGAGCAATCGAATTTTGAATTCATGCTATATCATGGTATAATTTTTCTCCCCTATGGAAATTTTTTCGTGCAATTTTTAAATCAATTTGGTATTTCAATTCTAGTGTTTTCATTTTTAAAAATAAGGGGGAGAAAATGTGATTAAAATATGTTTAGCCGAATGTGATCTTTATGACTCTAAGTGCAAACTTTTCTTTATGTGCTAAACAATTTCGAATCTCGGAGCCACATGTGTAGGGGGGGTTATTTGAAAACTACAATGTCAGGAAAAATGGTTTTATGGTTCAATCTTCTATACCCAACAAACCTATTATTTTACGACGATTTGAAGTCTTAAAAGGGTGGTTAGGATAGGGTATAAGTCTAACGATCCAACCAGAATGGAGGTATCTACCCAAGGACACTCCATAGTTAGCAATAGTGTCCTTAGGTATTGATTGGGATGAACTGTGTATAAGGGAAAATGCCGACTAAGATTGAGCTACACTGGAACAATCACAAACAAGGTGTTAGTAATGACGTCTTGGTAAGCATTGAAGGGGTTGAAGAATTAAAAAGAAATGTATGGATAAAGGGTGAAAAGAAAGAAGCCCTCCTTACACCATAGGCAGAAATCGGGTCAATACATAATCTATCAAAATCACAAAGATGATTGTTTATATTGAAGAAAGTTGTCATGGACCAGTGAGTGATTGCATGCACAACCCTTCCAGCTTATTTCTAGTTTCTCTCAAAAGTAACCTTGTTCTCATTTTGTCACGGAGGTTACACCAGTTAATCTATTGACATCTCACTTCGAGATTGTTGATATTGAATAGGTCAAAATGATCACTTGGCCACCTGGGCTAAGTCTTCTACATCCATGGTCTGGAATGTTGGCTCTAGACTTACAAAGATTGAGAACACTCAGGCTCTTATGCAGGCAGATCTCTCGTCCCTCAAGACAGACACTTCTGAAATCAAATCAATGATGACAGAGATTTTTTAGGCATTCAAAGGACAGTCTTCAACCCCCTTCAGTGGTGTGTCGCAAACAACACTTATTATCACTGAAGGACTAGAAAATGTTAGGAGGGAGAATATCACACAGGTTGTCACTAAAGAACCTCTTTTTCAAACTAAGGGGGAGACTGATGACATGGAAACCAAAGGAACTGAAGACAAAGTTAAAAAGGAGCAAGAGCCTGAGAGACCAACAAGATCAATTCCAATCTAAATAGGCAGACCCCTAATGAGGCCCAACCTTGAGTTGGAAATGATGAATTCTCCATCAACTATCAAACTCACTGACACCACCCTTGAAATCCACATTTCTCAACCTCTTGGTCTAGTGATTGATATAACATCATCTGAGCCTCCAGTTACACAAAGAAAAGGATAGGGCATTGTATTGAGAATCACTCAAAACCCTCATCAAAAGAGCTTGTTCTCTATCATCAAAAGAAGTCTGTCCTGATGCTCTAATACTTGTGCCTTATGAAATAAATGGAAAAACTTTCCAACTTAGTGAGGAGCAAATACAAGCCCATATGGACAAAAAAGAAAAGATCAAGAAGGCTGCTGAAGAAGCCAAGATGTTTGAAATGACCAAGACTAAAGTGATTAAAGTTGTTTAGGAAGAGGCTGAGAAGATTAAACTTGATCCTAAGACAATTGTCAGTGCAAAAACATGTGAGAAGTTCAAGAAAGCTCAGGATGCTGAACATTAAGTCCTTAAGAGAGAACATTCTCAAAAGGTCAAGAGACTGATGAAGCTCAATAAGAAAAGAGTTGAGTAGTACATGTGGACTATCTCCAACAGACTCAAGTCATAGCCTATCACAGATGTCAGAATCATCCCAACACCAAACCAATAGTACTCATAGTCTTTAGAAACAATGGCAAGAGAAACTTTTAGGTTCATAGCCCATTTAAGTTATCTGATTTTGGAGTCACTGAGTTAGAAGAATTAGGTCCAATCATCTAGATTAAAAAGAACACAATTGTTAAAGACCTGATGATATTCTTGGAAAAGAGGTATGAAAGTCTAAAAAAGATACCTGAAGAGCTTAGAATTTAGTCAGCTGTTCCTGCTCCTATCCGTGAACAAGCTTCATCTCAGTCCTCAGGAAGAAAGAGGAAACACATGGAATTGGAACCTGAAATCAAAGTGCCTGGGTTGGAGTGTAACAGAAGTCTCCCTGAAGGTGTCCCCTTTGTGAACAATATGTAACATTTCTCAATTTCAGGTCATTTTATTACTTCGATTATTCTTCACTATTTATTTTAGTCCAATACACGTTTACTTTTAATTTAACTTTTAAGCTAAATCGCGTAGACTAGAAATAATCATTTAACGTAAACGGACACCAAATAAATTAAGGTTTACGTCAAGCAAGTGTTAGGTAATTATTAAGAAGATAATTATTGACCTTGCGTGTTTTATTTTTATTGGCCACGTAAAAGGGCTTACGTTTCGCAATTAAATGCCTTTAGACACACCACGGAAATACCTAAACTTACCTAGACTCAAACCAATACCTACTTTTATACCTTAAACACAAAAATAATTAAATTCTTGTGTTCATAAGTCACATTGGCCAAAAATGGGTGAACCAAACCCATAAAACCATGCGTCCTACTTGCCTAATCCACTAGAAAATCTCCTAAATTTTATACTAAGTACATGTACCACTGTGGATTAATTAAGATATGTACTTAATGTTCCTAGTTAATCAAATACACATTGGGTAATAACCATTTGAGCTCTTTGGATACTTTGTTTCCATCTTGATACCCGCGGCTAAGGAAACACACACACAACCCATAAGATTTCAAATCTTAACAAATCTTATACATATATCTTGTAATTAAGAGTTGTACTAGTAAGGTATTATCATAACTATGGGAGATTAACTAGAAACTACAATACCACTGATTTAGGGCATGGTTTGGTTTGGATTAGGGACAAGGAAATGTAACTAGCTCACAAGCCTATAAATACCCATCTACACTTGATATAAAACTCTTCTTGAAACTTATAAACACACAAACACTCAAACAAATAAGCCATTGTTTTTCTTCTCTTGTTTTGAGTCACAAACCGTGACAAACACCCTAAACAATTTCCCTCAAGCATATAAGTGGTACTAGGTCTTCATACAAGATCATAAAAAGGGTGCACGAGACAAGACTTGGGAAATATATAAGCTTTAAAGCTTGGGTTTATTATACTATCGTGTATAATACATTAGGTTGTCATCCTACATGTTCCAATACGAAACCAAGACTCTAAGACTCTTGTAAGTTGCGTTCCAAGCTTACATATTTATATCATGCTTTTCTTTCTTTGATTGCTAGCCGTTTGGATCACGTTAGTTATAATTAACAAACTAACGCTAGCATAGCCTTATATCTTTTGTATTGTATTTTGTGTAACAAAAACTATTTCATGTAAAATTTTCCAAGTTATGAATGAAATAGATGTGTTATGTTGTACTATATACCTCTCTTGTGTTGTTGTCTCATCTGTAAATTATTGTATGTCAGGTCATGACATCACATTTTGTCTTTTGTGATTTAGATGAATCATGGCACATATGACAAGACGAGGACCGAATACCCCTCCTAACAACACCAACCAAAACAACATGACCCCAGAATCCGTTCAAGCTATGATTGATCAAGCTCTTCTACAAAACTCCACCAATAGAGATTGAAGCCACAGTTCGTAAGGGGATAACCGAAGGAATGTGCAAACTGCACACCTTTGTTTCTACGCTGACTTCCTGAAATGCCAACCTTTGAACTTCAAAGGGACTAAAGGCGTTGTTGGTTTAACCAGATGGATTGAAAAGATGGAGTTAGTCTTCAATATCAGTGGTTGTGCTATCGAAAATTAGGTAAAGTTTGCCACCTGCACTCTGTTAGGTGCTGCTTTGACTTGGTGGAATAGTCAGATAAGGACCTTAGGTCCTGATGCATTATCAATGACTTGGGAAGTACTCAAAAAGAAGATGACAGACAAGTATTGTCCGTAGGGTGAAATCAAGAAACTAGAAATCGAGTTGTGGAACCTAAAGGTCAAAGGGAACGATGTACCAACATACACTGAACGCTTCCAAGAGCTAACCTTGATATGCACAAAGTTTGTTGCTAATGAAACTGAGAAGGTTGACAAGTACATCAGTGGACTTCCTGATAACATTTATGGAAATGTGAGGTCTGCCAGACCCAATACGTTGGATGAGACTATTGAGTTGGCCAACGACTTGATGGATCATAAACTCCGTACCTACATAGAAAGGCAGACTGACAACAAAAGAAAGGCTGACGATTCATCCAAAAACAACCATGGCCATCAACAACAACCCTTCAAGAGACAGAATGTCGCCAAGGTCTACAATATGGGGTCGGGTAAAAAGAATCCATACGGTGGATCTTTGCCTAAGTGCACCAAGTGCCATTTTCACCATAATGGCCCGTGTACTCAGAAATGCCACAAATGTAACAAGGTAGGGAACTTTGCCCACGACTGTAGAGGTTCTGGCAATGCAAATATTGCTAATGCTCAGAAGGACAATAGGGCAGTTCCCAAGGGGAACAGTTGTTTTCAATGTGGATCTCCAAGACATTTCAAGAGAGATTGTCCAAAATTGAAGAATAAGGATGGGGGAAATGGGAATGCACAAGGCTAGGTGTACGCAGTTGGAAATGCAGAGAAGAATAGGAATGCATCGAGGAACCCAGACTCCAATGTCGTCACGGGTACGTTCCTTTTAAACAACCGCTATGCATCTATCTTATTTGACACTGGTGTCGATAGAAGTTTTATACCTACTATGTTTAGTTCCCTGATTTACATCTCCCCAACTCTATTAGAAAATAGTTATGACGTCGAATTAGCTGACGGAAAAATAGTCGGGATAGACACTATTGTACGAGGTTGCACTTGAAATTTCTTAAATCATCCGTTCAACATAGATCTGATGCCCGTAGAACTGGGTAGTTTTGACGTTATTATCGGCATGGATTGGTTAAGAAGGTGTCACGCCGTGATCGTGTATGATGAGAAACTTGTTAGAATTCCCTATGGGAATGAAACCTTGATTTTTTGTGGTAACGAAAGTAACAACAGCGGAGAATCTCGGTTGACCATTATCTCATGTTCAAAGGCTCAAGAGTACGTGGCGAAAGGATGTCAGATCTTTTTTGCACAAATATCCGCCAAGAAATAGGAGGACAAGTCAGAAGGAAATCAACTTAAGGACGTACCAATTGTTTGAGATTTTTCGAAAGTGTTTCCCGAGGACTTGCCGGGTCTTCCTCCAACTCGACCAGTGGAATTCCAGATCGACTTAATTCCAGGATCCGCGCTCGTAGCTCGAGCACCGTATCGACTGGCACCGTCCAAAATGAAGGAATTGTCAGAATAACTGCAAGAGCTTTCCGACAAAGGCTTCATAAGACCTAGTTCCTCACCTTGGGGAGCCCCGATCTTGTTTGTTAAAAAGAAATATGGATCATTCAGGATGTGCATTGACTACCAGGAGTTAAATAAGCTAACAGTGAAGAATCGTTATCCACTCTCGAGGATCGACGATTTATTTGATCAACTCCAAGGATCCAACATTTATTCAAAAATAGATTTGAGATTGGGTTATCACCAGCTGAGAGTACAAGAACAAGACATTCCAAAGATGGCATTCCAAACTCGGTATGGTCATTGCGAGTTTCAGGTTATGCCATTCGGACTAACAAACGCACCTGCGGTATTCATGGACCTTATGAACTGAGTGTGCAAGCCTTACTTAGGTAAGTTCGTAATCGTCTTCATTGATGATATACTTATTTATTCAAAGGACGAGACAGAGCACGAAGAACATCTTAAGGCAATTTTAGAATTGCTTAAGAAGGAGAAGTTGTATGCTAAGTTTTCAAAGTGTGAATTTTGGATTCCGAAGGTACAATTTCTCGGTCACATCATTGATAGCAGAGGTATTCATGTAGATCCATCCAAGATAGAATCTATCAAAGATTGGGCATCTCATAAGACACCAACAGAGATCTGCCAATTTTTAGGTCTTGCTGGTTACTATCAAAGGTTTATTGAAGGATTTTCGAAGATTGCTAAATCAATGACGAAGCTTACTCAGAAAGGAATCAAGTTTGACTGGGGTGAAAAGGAAGAAATTTTTTTTTCAGTTAATAAAGCAGAAGTTGTGCAGTGCACCAATTATGGCTTTACCTGAAGGGAGTGAAGATTTTGTGTTCTATTGTGATGCTTCACACAAGGGTTTAGGTGTTGTTTTGATGCAGAGAGAGAAGGTGATTGCCTATGCTTCTCGACAATTAAAAATTCATGAGAAGAACTACACCACTCATGATTTAGAACTTGGATCATTTGTGTTTACTCTGAAGATATGGAGACATTATCTATATGGAACCAAATGCACCGTGTTCACCGACCATAAAAGTCTACAACACATTCTTGACCAAAAGGAGATTAACATGAGGCAACGCCGTTGGCTAAAATTGCTAAGTGATTATGATTGTGACATCCGTTATCACCCGAGGAAGGCAAACGTAGTGGCCGACGCATTGAGCCTTAAGGAACAGATTGAGCCATTGTGGGTTCGAGCCTTAGTTATGACTATTGGCTTGGATTTTCCCAAACAAATACTAGAAGCTTAGATTGAAGCCCTGAAACCAGAGAATCTTGAGAATGAAGATGTAGGTGGCATGATCAGAAATGATATACCCAAGGAAAAGTTAGAACCACGCGTAGATGGAGTTTTATGTTTAAACGGCAGGAGTTGGTTACCTTGCTATAGCGACTTAAGATCCGTGATTATGCACGAATCCCATAAGTCAAAATATTCTATACATCCTGGTTTTGACAAGATGTACCAAGACATGAAGAAGCTATATTGGTGGCCCAATATGAAAGCTGACATCGCCACCTATGTTAGCAAGTGCTTGACATGTTCAAAGGTCAAGGCCGAACACCAAAGGCCATCGGAACTGTTAGTATAACCAGCTATACCCGAGTGGAAGTGGGATAATATCATGATGGATTTTATCACCAATCTTCCTAAGTCGTCACACGGTTTTGACACCATCTGGGTGATTGTGGATCGACTTACAAAATCTGCTCACTTCTTGCCAATAAGAGAGAATGATCCATTAGACAAATTGGCAAGGTTGTACCTGAACAGCATAGTAGCAAGACACGGAATACCTGTTTCAATCATCTATGATTACGATGGGAGGTTCACATCAAATTTCCGGAGATCATTTCAGAAAGATTTGGGTACAGACCTGAGTATGAGCACCGCATATCATCCAGAAATCGACGGCCAGAGAAAGAGGACTATTCAAACTCTCGAGGACATGCTACGTGCTTGCGTGATCGATTTTAGAAAAGGCTGGGTTAAGCATTTGCCATTAGCCGAATTCTCGTATAACAACAGTTATCACGCTAGCATAAAGGCCGCACCTTATGAGGCACTTTATGTTCGAAAATGTCGATCACCTGTGTGCTGGGCCGAAGTTGGAGAAGCCCAACTGACTGGTCCGGAAATGATCCAAGAAACAACGGAAAAGATCATCTTGATCAAGCAGAGAATTCAAGCTGCTCAGGATCGATAAAAGAGCTACACTGATTTGAAGCGAAAGTCGATGAAGTTTGAAGTTAAGGATAGGGTTATGCTCAAGGTCTCGCCTTGGAAAGGGGTTGTACGATTCGGTAAGCAAAGCAAGTTGAACCCGAGATATGTCGGACCTTTCAAGGTGTTAGCCAAGGTTGGGAAGGTTGCTTACAGGCTGGAACTTCCTCAAGAGTTGAGCAGGGTTCACCATACTTTCCATGTGTCTAATCTGAAGAAATGTTATGCTGATGAACGATTAGTCATGCCGTTAGAAGGAATTCATGTTGACAATAAGCTCTAGTTTGTGGAAGAGCCCGTTGAAATCATGGAACGGGAGATCAAACGATTAAAGCGAAGCCGAATACCATTGGTCAAGGTTCATTGGAACTCTAAGAGAGGTCCTGAGTTCACCTGGGAACGTGAAGATTTGTTCAAACAGAAATACCCACAGCTTTTCACAAACCGGGCTTCGTCATCCACTACAAGGTCTTAAGCTTTGATGACAAAGCTCTTTTAACGGTGGAGACTGTAACATTTCTCAATTTTAGGTCATTTTACGACTCCGATTATTCTTTACTATTTATTTTAGTCCAATACGCGTTTACTTTTAATTTAACTTTTAAGCTAAATCGCGTAGACTAGAAATAATCATTTAATGTAGACGGACACCAAATAAATTAAGGTTTATGTCAAGCAAGTGTTAGGTAATTATTAAGAAGATAATTATTGACCTTGTGTGTTTTATTTTTATTGGTCACGTAAAAGGGCTTACGTTTCGCAATTAAATGCCTTTAGACACACCATGGAAATACCTAAACTTACCTAGACTCAAACAAATACCCACTTTTATACCTTAAACACAAAAATAATTAAATTCTTGTGTTCATAAGTCACATTGGCTGAAAATGGGTGACCCAAACCCATAAAACCATGCGTCCCACTTGCCTAATCCACTAGAAAATCTCCTAAATCTTATACTAAGTACATATACCACTATGGATTAATTAATATATGTACTTAATGTTCCTAGTTAATCAAATACACATTGGGTAATAACCATTTGAGCTCTTTGGATCCTTTGTTTCCCTCTTGATACTCGCGGCTAAGGAAACACACACACAACCCATAAGATTTCAAATCTTAACATATCTTGTACATATATCTTGTAATTAAGAGTTGTACTAGTAAGGTATTATCAAAACTATGGGAGATTAACTAGAAACCATAATACCACCGATTTAGGGCACGATTTGGTTTGGATTAGGGACAAGGAAATGTAACTAGCTCACAAGCCTATAAATACCTATCTATACTTGACATAAAACTCTTCTTGAAACTTATAAACACACAAACACTAAAACAAATAAGCCATTGTTTTTCTTCTCTTTTTCGAGTCACAAACCGCGACAAACACCCTAAACAATTTCCCTCAAGCATATAAGTGGTACTAGGTCTTCATACAAGATCATAAAAAAGGTACACGAGACAAGACTTGGGAAATAGATAAGCTTTAAAGCTTGGGTTTATTATACTATCGTGTATAATACATTGGGTTGTCATTCTACACGTTCCAACACGAAACCAAGATTCTAGGACTCTTGTAAGTCATGTTTTAAGCTTACATATTCATATCATGCTTTTCTTTCTTTGATTGCTAGCCGTTTGGATCACGTTAGTTGTAATTAACAAACTAACGTGAGTAGTGCATGCATGGTACGAATATTACATGTATATAATCTTGTGTGGTGCTAAAATGTGCAACGTTATAAAACAAGACTTACCAAGGGCTAGGGCTAAAATAGGTTACGTTAAAAACACTTACACACGCAAACTTTTCATTAGAACGAAATGGCTTGGCATGGGAAGGCGTATACTAACCACTCAAACGTTTACATGTGGCGAACTCGACCATTATGCGTACTAAATAAGCTTACATTGATTTCTAGTATTATAACGAACCCTATAAATCACTAGGGGTCTTACACGGGCCACTAATGTGCTCGTTTAATCCAAACAATCCACCAATGGGCCGAACAGGCCTAACAGTCCGTTAGTTAAGGCCCATAGCTTATTTTTAAGCTCACTTGAGCTTATTGAAGGGTTAGAGGACTTAGTGAACTCGTTTGGTTAAGAATACACATAAGGAAACCCTATCGGGCCACAAATCGGCTTAACAGCCCTTAGCAAGGCCCAATACGAGTCTAATAGCCACCAATAAGCTAAAGCAACTTATTTGCGAGCTTATATAGGTTTGTGGATTTATTAGAAACTTAAAATGCTAATGGAACTTAATCGGATAAGCTTAAACATGTAAAACCCTTAACGAGTTCACAATGGGCCCAAAAGCCTATTATCGAGAGCTTATCTGCTTATAAATAAGCCAAACTATAAAAACAGCTTAAGTGTAATCCTAAGGACTTATTGAAACTAGAAAATGAGCTAGAACATGTTATAAAACCATGATGAACCTTTTAAGACTTTTCGGGTTAAGGTTATCGGGTTAACAAGCCCAATAAGCTCAAATAAGCTCACCCGAGCTTATTTCTTTTAGCTTAAGCAGTTTACTAAGCTTATTAAGCTTAGAGAATGCTAATGGACCTTAAGGGATCAAGCCTAGAAGCTTAAAAGGCTTATCAAGTTTATAATGGGCCCAAAAGCCCATTAACTAGGCTTATTAGCTTTTTGAATAAGCCATACATTAAAAACAGCTTAATTATAATCATAAGAGCTTAATGAGATAAGAAAAATAAGTTGAATCGTGTATTGAAACTCTAATAGACTTTGAAAACCTTTCTGGCTAGAGTTATTGGACTAACGAGTCCAATAAGCTCAAAATTAGCTCATCCGAGCTTATTATTATGCCAAATGGTTTCAATAAGCTTAATTAAGCTTAATGAGGACCTATGTACCTTTGAAAACTAGATTGGACATGTAAATTTCTTATTGGACCTTAACGGGCCCAATAAGGTCCAATAAGCCTAAATAAACTCATTCGAGTTTATTTATAAGCTGCCACAGCTTATATGGCTTATTGGAGCTTAATAAAACTTATTGCCACTTGTTAGAACTTAAACGGGCTTAAAATGTGATTTTTACAAGTTTAGAGACTAAAAGTGTCAAAGCGCAAACTAGAGGGTGCCGTTTTAGAATAACTTATATTAAAAGTATAACTTTTGTAAAGTAAAAGGACTAAAAGTGACAACTTGGAAAGTTAGGGGTTAAAAAGTGTAATTTAACCAAACTTAAACAAAAGGATAAAGTTGTCAAACTTAGAAACTTAAAAGTATGTTATAAAACTTAAATGATTTTATAAATACTTGAAGTGTCGGACTGGACTTAATATAATAAAAGTATTATTGTATTTAAAGTCAAGGTTTATCGGTGTATAAACTATCAGGTTAATAAATGTATATTTATTAACGATATCTATCCTTAGTCGTATACCTTTCCAAGAGCCATCAAGTAAAGACAAATACAATAAACATGTGCACGACCACACAAGTGATAACATTATATGTATAAACTAGGGATTTATTGTAGTTTATGCATTAAGTCGTTAGCCTAAACTTGTAGACTAAGACTGACCGTATTTACTTAGGTATTTGACGGTGTGATTCATTTGCCATACTTGGATATATTTATCATTCACAGAGGACTACCTACTCAGGTGAGTTCATAGCCCCATGTTTTACAATTATTTAAATGATTTACATCTTTGGGGTGAGAACATGCTTTGTTTTACAAATTGGACGCAAGTGTACATTTTATACTATGATTACGTGTTTGCCTAAGTAGCGATAACCCACTGAGCCCTTATCATGAACTGTCAATTACTAGATTGTGAGCGCGAATGTTATAAATAGATCTATTTGGGATTGACATCCCCGTTTGGGTGAGTAGCGCTCACTGTGCCGGTTTGCCGGACAACAAACGTATACCATGTCGGATTTGGGATGTTGCGGGTTAGAACATCATTCACGGGCATTTATTGGCAATTTATTGCATTCATACATGTCGAGCTTCAGTGTCATGAGCTTAGGAAAACGTAATTACTTTTTATGATGTTTGCATCTGTTGCTTAATCATACACTTGGAAATCTTGCGGTCCTTCAATTGATTTACATAAACCTATGAATTCACCAACTTTATGTTGACGTTTTAAGCATGTTTTTCTCAGGTCAATAAGGCACGAGGTGCCAAGATACATTGGGGGTCACTCTTTGGAGAGTCAGTACTAAAGATTTGGGGCGTATTACATTTTGGAAACATTTGTTATAAACCAAAATCTTTACTTATATTGTCGAACAATTTGAAGCTATGAGCTTATGTAATGAACAAGTATTTTGTTAATCCAATGTATCTTTTTAAAACGACACGTTTAGTGGTCGTTCTCATATCTTGTGCTATTGATCTATGAAGTAACGCCCTCAGATATTCAATATTCCGCTGCCACCCAGATTTGGGGGTGTTACAGATTGGTATCAGAGCCAAGGTTATAGAGAACCAGGTCAAAAGTTTTTGTCTGGACTATAACCATTTTCAAACACTACATTCACAAATAGGGTTTGCACGGGACACACATACATTACTTGTTTGCAATCTAGCATACATGCTTACATACATTGTTTTAGGATTAGTAGTTTACTAAGTGCTTGCATGATTGATATACGAGTATATAAATTATATTACTCATATTACTATAAGAGTCTTATAATTAATACTTATATAAGTTATTTTTGTGTAATTTTGTTTTTACAGCAGTCATGTCTTTTGCATCATCTGCGGTTACCTACACTTTCGTCTATACCGACTCTAAGCCAGGGAGTGTATTTTGGGGAGCCGATGAGGAGATTTCTGATGGAGGTTCTCCATGAGTCATCGTATACTGATACGATGGACTACCTATGCAGCCGGTAGACTCACCATCACCGGATTACATACCTGGCCCCGAGGATCCACAGACACCACCAGTACCATAGGAAGAGGATGAGCATGAGCCTATGTTCATATAGCCACATGATCCTGACTATGTGCCAAAGCCTATATACCCTGAGTATATACCATTAGAGGATGAGCATGTGTTTCTGGTTGAGGAGCAGCCATTACCTCCTGTTGATTCACCTACTGCTGAGTCACCAAGGTATGTTGCTGAGTCAGATCCCGAGGAGGATCCAGAGGAGTACGAGGATGATGAGTCAGATCTAGAGGATTGTCCGGTTAACTATCCCATAGACAGGGGAGAGGATGGATATGATGATGACGGTGATTCATTCGGGGATGACGCCAATGATGAGGATGAGGACGAGGAGGAGGAGGAGGAGGAGGAGCACTTAGCTCCAACCGACTCCGCTATTGTTGTACCTACTGTTGAGCTTGTTTCCCCACCTGAGGGAATAGAGCCTGTTACACCACCACCCTCTACTGACATTACTACCACTGGAGCTAGGATTACTGTCCAGCTTTAGGCTTCCATATCCCTTCCACCAGAGGCAGAGGTTGAGAGACTTCTATCCATGCCTACTCCACCACCATCACCACTTATCTCACTATCACCACCCTCTGCAGGGGAGCGCCTTGCTAGGTGCACGACCCCATCTGCACATTTATCACCACCACCTGTGCTATCACCATTACTACCATCATTTGGGTGTCCAACCCAAATCCAAACACTTAGGATATCCTCCACTTAGGCCCTTGTTGATGCGGTTACTGCCACATTACCATCACCTCCACAACCACCACTACAACCATCTCTATACATACCACCAACTATTGACCGTAGGGATGACATTCCTGAGTCCGAGCGGCCACCTCGCAAGAGGTCGTGTTTGTTTGCTCTAGGCTCCAAGTATAAGATCGGGGAGTGTTCTACTGCTAGACCCACCAGAGGTCAGGGGATCGATTATTAGTTTGTTAGCATTGTAGACGCTGAAGCGAGATGACGGGGGATTAGAGAGGTTGGGTATGGTATTAGGGATACTTGGGTGGATCCGGCAGAGGTGGTTCCTGAGATATCACCTATGACCGTGGAAGAGGTTAATACTTGGGTTACAAAGCTTACTGAGCTCCATAAGCATGATACGCAGGACTTATATGCTCTACTAGAGGATGCTTAGGATAGTAGGACTCGCATATCATAGCGAGTTACTATGGACTCGCAGCGGGTCAACTTGCTTATGGAGGATAGGATAGCTCATCAGGAGACAGTACTGATTGTAGAGGAGGAGGCCTATACTTCCCGAGAGCCTTGGGCTTACTCGGTAGGGTTGAGTCATGCAGTCCATTATGAGCTTCAGACCCACCATGAGCAGGTGTATGCATATGAGTCCTAGATCCAGGCATATCAGACACAGCTACAGCTACATGGTACACTTATTCAGACACAACACAGGTACATGAGACTCGCTCTCAGATGTAGCAGACTGAGATGGCAGAGCTTCAAGAGACTAACCATAAACGTAAGGGACAGATGGTAGAGATTCTCCTAGTGATGAGAGACATAAGATGAGAGATGGGTGACATACAGGCCGAGTTGTTAGCACTGCGAGAGCAGCGGATGAGAGCTAGACAGCCAGGACCATATGTTAGAGTTCCAGATCACCAGTATGCTTCTAGAGGTGCCGATAGTCACATCTAGAGGTTTATGTCATTTCATTTTGCTAGGCAGTTGTTCTGGCATGTTAAGTATTAGGGGTCCTCCCCGCTAGCATAGCCTTAGATCTTTTGTATTGTACTTTGTATACCAAAAACTATTTCATGTAAAATTTTCCAAGTTATGAATGAAATAGATGTATTATGTTGTACTATATACCTCTCTTGTGTTGTTGTCTCGTCCGTAAATTATTGTATGTCTTGTCATGACCTCACATTTTTTCTCTTGTGATTTAGACAAATCATGGCACTTGTGACAAGACGAGGATCGAATACCCCACCTAACAACACCAACCCAAACAACATGACTCCAGAATCCATTCAAGCTATGATTGATCAAGCTCTTTTGTGAAACTCCACCAATGGAGACGGAAGCCACAGTTTACACGGGGATAACCGAAGGAATGTGCAAACTACACACCCTTGTTTCTACGCTGACTTCATGAAATGTCAACCTTTGAACTTCAAAGGAAATGAAGGCGTTGTCGATTTAACCTGGTGGATTGAAAAGATGGAACCAGTCTTCAATATCAGTGGTTGTGCTATTGAAAATCAGGTTAAGTTTGCCACTTGCACTCTGTTAGGTGCTGCTTTGACTTGGTGGAATGGTCAGATAAGAACCTTAGGTCTTGATGCATATTCGATGACTTGGGAAGTACTCAAGAAGAAAATGACGGACAAGTATTATCCGCAGGGTGAAATTAAGAAACTAGAAATCAAGTTATGGAACCTAAAGGTCAAAGGGAACGATGTTCCAACATACACTGAATGTTTCTATGAGCTAACCCTGATATGTACCAAGTTTGTTGCTAATGAAACTAAGAAGGTTGACAAGTACATCAGTGGACTCCCTGTAACATTTATGGAAATGTGAAGTCTTCCAGACCCAAGACATTAGATGAGACTATTGAGTTGGCCAACGACTTGATGGATCAGAAGCTTCGCACCTATGCGGAAAGGCAGAATGAAAACAAAAGGAAGGTTGAAGAATCATCCAGAAACAACTGTGGCCATCAACAACAACCCTTCAAGAGATAGAATGTCACCAATGTCTACAATATAGGGGCGGGTGAAAAGAAGCCGTATGGTGGATCTTTGCCCAAGTGCACCAAGTGCCATTTTCATCACAATGGCCCGTGTACTCAGAAATGCCACAAATGTAACAAGGTAGGGCACTTTGCCCGCGACTGTAGAGGTTCTGGCAACACGAATGTTGCTAATGCTCAGAGGGACAACAAGGCAATTTCCAAGGGGAATGGTTGTTTTGAATGTGGAGCTCCAGGACATTTCAAAAGAGATTATCCAAAATTGAAGAATAAGGATGGGGGAAATGGGAATGCACAAGGCTGGGTATATGCAGTTGGAAATGCAAAGAAGAATGGGAATGCATCGAGGAACCTGGACTCCAATGTCGTCATGGGTACGTTCCTTTTAAACAACCGCTATGTATCTATCTTATTTGACACTGGTGCTGATAGAAGCTTTATATCTACTGCGTTTAGTTCTCTGATTGACATCGCCCCAACTCCATTAGAAAATAGTTATGATGTTGAATTAGCTGAAGGGAAAATTGTTGGGATAGATATTATTATACGAGGTTGCACTTTAAATTTCTTAAACCATCTGTTCAACATAGATCTAATGCCCATAGAACTGGGTAGTTTCGACGTTATTATCAGCATGGATTGGTTAACAAAGTATCACGCCGTGATTATGTGTGATGAGAAACTTGTTCAAATTCCCTATGGGGATGAAACCTTGATTTTTCATGGTAACAAAAGTAACGACGGGAGAGAATCTCGAGTAACCATTATCTCATGTTCAAAGGCTCAAGTGTACATGGCGAAAGGATGTCAGATCTTTTTGGCACAGATATCCGCCAAGAAGGAGGAGGACAAGTCGGAAGGAAATCAACTTAAGGACGTACCAATCATCCAAGATTTTCCGAAAGTGTTTCCCGAGGACTTGCCAGGTCTTCCTCTGGCTTGACCAGTGGAATTCCAGATCGACTTAATTCCAGGAGCCGTACCCGTAGCTCGAGCACCGTATCGATTGGCACCGTCTAAAATGAAGGAATTGTTAGAACCACTACAAGCGCTTTCCGACAAAGGCTTCATAAGACCTAGTTCCTCACTTTGGGGAGCCTCGGTCTTGTTCGTCAAAAAGAAGGATGGGTCATTCAGGATGTGCATTGACTACCGGGAGTTAAATAAGCTAACAGTGAAGAATCGTTATCCACTCCCGAGGATCGACGATTTATTTGATCAACTCCAAGGGTCCATCATTTACTCCAAGATAAACTTGAGATCGGGTTATCACCAGCTTAGAGTACGAGAACAAGACATCCCAAAGACGGCATTCCGAACTCAGTATGGTCATTACGAGTTTCAGGTTATGCCATTCGGACTAACAAACGCACCTGCGGTATTCATGGACCTCATGAACCGAGTGTGAAAGCCCTACTTGGATAAGTTCATAATCGTCTTCATTGATGATATACTTATTTATTCAAAGGACAGGAAAGAGCACGAAGAACATCTTAATGCAATTTTGGAATTTCTTAAGAAGGAGAAGTTGTATGCCAAGTTTTCAAAGTGTGAATTTTTGATTATGAAGGTACAATTTCTTGGTCACATAATTGATAACAGAGGTATTCATGTGGATCCATCCAAGATAGAATCTATCAAGGATTGGGCATCTCCTAAGACACCGACAGAGATCCGCCAATTTTTAGGTCTTGCTGGTTACTATTAAAGGTTCATTGAGGGATTTTTGAAGATTGCTAAATCAATGACGAAGCTTACTCAGAAAGGAATCAAAATTGACTGGGGTGAAAAGGAGGAAAATGCTTTTCAGTTAATAAAGCAAAAGTTGTGCAGTGCGCCAATTCTGGCTTTACCTGAAGAAAGCGAAGACTTTGTGGTCTATTGTGATGCTTCACACAAGGGTTTAGGTGCTGTATTGATGCAAAGAGAGAAGGTAATTGCCTATGCCTCTCGACAATTAAAAATTCATGAGAAGAACTACACCACTCACGATCTAGAACTTGGATCGGTGGTGTTTGCTTTAAAGATATGGAGACATTATCTATATGGAACCAAATGTACCGTGTTTACCGACCATAAAAGTCTACAACACATTCTGGACCAAAAGGAGCTTAACATAAGGCAACATCATTGGCTAGAATTGCTAAGTGATTACGATTGTGACATTCGTTATCACCCAGGGAAGGCAAACGTAGTGGCCGAAGCATTAAGCTGTAAGGAATGAATGGAGCCATTGCGGGTTCGAGCCTTAGTTATGACTATTGGCTTGGATCTTCCCAAACAAATACAAAAAGCTCAGATCGAAGCCCTGAAACTAGAGAATCTTGAGAAAGAAGATGTAGGTGGTATGATCATAAGGGATATACCTAAGGAAAAGTTGGAACCACGCGCCGATGGAAATTTATGTTTAGACGAAAAGAGTTGGTTGCCTTGCTATGGCAACTTAAGATCCGTGATTATGCACGAATCTCATAAGTCAAAATATTTTATCCATCCCGGTTCCGAAAAAATGTTTCAAGACATGAAAAAGCTATATTGGTGGCCCAATATGAAAGCTAACATCGCCACCTATGTTAGCAAGTGCTTAACGTGTGCAAAGGTCAAGGCCGAACATCAGAGGCCATCGGGATTATTAGTACAACCAGCAATACCCGAGTAGAAGTAGGATAATATCATGATGGATTTTATCACCAAGCTTCCTAAGTCATCACAAGGTTTTGACACCACATGGGTGATTATGGATCGACTTACAAAATCTGCTCACTTCTTGCCAATAAGGGAGAATGATCCATTAGACAAGTTGGCAAGGTTATACCTGAACAGGATAGTAGCAAGACACGGAATACCTGTTTCAATCATCTGCGATCATGATGGGAGGTTTACATCAAACTTCTGGAGATCATTTCAGAAAGTTTTGGGTACAGATCTGAGTATGAGCACCGCATATCATTCAGAAACAGAGGGTCAGAGCGAGAGGACTATTCAAACTCTCGAGGACATGCTACGTGCTTGCGTGATTGATTTTGGAAATGGATGGGTTAAGCATTTTCCATTAGCCGAATTTTCTTATAACAATAGTTATCACGCTAGCATAAAGGGCGTACCTTACGAGGCACTTTATGGCCGAAAATGTTGATCACCTTGGAAAGGGGTTGTACGATTCGGTAAGCGGGGTAAATTAAACCCGAGATATGTCAGACATTTCAAGGTGTTAGCCAAGGTTGGGAAGGTTGCCTACAGGCTGGAACTTCCTCAAGAATTGAGCAGGGTTCACCACATTTTCCATGTGTCTAATCTGAAGAAATGTTACGCTGACAAACCATTAGCCATGCCGTTGGAAAGAATTCACGTTGATGATAAGCTCTAGTTTATGGAAGAGCCCGTTGAAATCATAGAACGGGAGATTAAACGATTAAAGCGAAGTCGGATACCATTGGTTAAGGTTCGCTGGAACACTAGGAGAGGTCCTGAGTTCACCTGGGAACATGAAGATTCGTTCAAACAGAAGTACCCATAGCTTTTCACAAACCGGGCTTCGTCGTCCACTACAAGGTCTTAAGCTTTAAGGACAAGGATCTTTTAATGGGTGGAGACTGTAAAATTTCTTAATTTTAGGTCATTTTACGACTCTATTTTTTTCACTATTCATTTTAGTCCGATCCGCGTTTACTTTTAATTTAACTTTTAAGCTAAATCGCGTAGACTAGAAATAATCATTCAACGTAAACGATCACCAAATAAATTAAGATTTACATCAAACAAGTGTTATATATTTATTAAGAAGATAATTATTGAATTTGCGCGTTTTATTTTTATTTGGTCACGTA
>BQNB010044491.1:26239-44587 GCA_026074375.1 Tanacetum coccineum
ATTGCTATGGCTGACTGAGAGTCGCAATACAACGGTATTTTGTTATAGTTGAAGCCATAATCTTGAAGCTGTGTCCTCATCCACATTACTTGATCACAACTTGCAGATAACGCCACGTTTTCAGCCTCTGCGGATGACATTGCAGTACAGTCTTGCTTCTTTGACACTAACTTATCACCTAGGAACTGTATTCCTCTAGAAGTGCTTTTGCGAGTATCAACACAACCGGCATGATCGGCATTTGAAAAAGCTGTTAGTTCAAATCCAGAACCCTTCGGATACCAAAGTCCCATGTTAATGGTACCTCTTAAGTATCGAAAGATCCTTTTAACCTCTTTGAGGTGTTTTTCAGTCGGTCTTGCTTGATATCTTACACAATAACACGCTGCTTGCACTATGTCTGGTCTATTAGATGTCAGATACATGAGTGACTCGATTTTACTACGGTAGTTAGTTTGGTCTACGGGTTCACCACTCAAGTCTGCATCTAATTTAGGTTTCGTAGCCATTGGTGTACCAATGCTTTGTCCTTTTTCCATACCATGTTTTTTAAGAATCTTTAAAGTATATTTGGCCTGATTGATAAAAATACCGCATGGGGATCGGTTGATCTGAATTCAACAAAGAATTTCATTTCCCCCATTAAGGACATCTCAAATCTACCGTGCATTAATTTTTCAAAACGTTTTGAAAATTTAAGGTTTGTGGAACCAAAAATAATGTCATCAACGTAAATTTGCACAAGTAGAATGTCCTCCCCGTATTTTATCGTGAATAGGGTCGGGTCAATGATACCTTTAGTAAAACCTTTGGAAATCAGGAATTTTGAGAGTTCATCATACCAGGCTCTCGGAGCTTGTTTTAATCCATATAGAGCTTTCCTTAGACGGTAAACTTTTTCTGGATGATCAGGATCAACGAATCCGTCTGGTTGTGCAACATAAACCTCCTCCTTCAATGGACCATTAAGAAATGCCGTTTTCACGTCCATCTGATAAATTGGAAAAGACTTGTGTGCAGCATATGCGACAAAAATCCTGACAGCCTCCAAGCGAGCAACTGGAGCAAATGATTCTTCTTCATCGGAAATCCTTTACCCTCTTACTGAGACATAACCCTTTGCTTTCATGTCGTGCTTGTTGCGAATTACCGTTTGGTCTTCTTCCTTTTTTGTTTTTCCTCTAACCACTTTTGGCTTGATTTACGTTCTTGCCAAAAGGTTTGTCACACAGAGTTCCAGAGACTTGTAGTCTTCAAACTGATGAAGTTCATCCTGCATTGGCTTCTATCCATGCTGAATCAGCCATGTGCCTTCTTATTGTTTTTCGGATCAACAATACTCACGGTGAGTGCGAAATACACATTTAGGATCAGTTGCAAAGTTGTTTATTCGTCTTGTTTGCACTGGATTGGATCGATTTCCACGAACTTGAGTTAATGGCGATCTTTCAGTCACATCGGGATTCAGAATCTTGCGGTTAATTGAAGGTATGCAAATTTGAATTACCAAAAAAATAAATTTATTTGCGTGAGGAGGACTCAGAAATTTCTTGTTCCGGTGTACAGAAAGGATTGGCCTAAATTCTGCTTGATGATCTTTGTTTCCTCAGCTGAGTGGTTTGTAGGAGTTGATGGTTTCTGAAGTAGGTGAATAAAAATTTTTTTTAATTTTATTTTTTTTTGTTGAAGGGTGTGTTCTTGTGGAACGAATTATCATGTTGGGAGAGAGATTTGTTGACACGAGAAGTACCATCATTGAAAAATTCATCATACAAAGGACCAAAAAGAAGATCCAACTCTTGTTGTGATGGAACTGTTGTATCTGCTGAAGGAGAAACATTTTGTAGATTTGGTGCGGGGTCAGGGTTGTCATAATCTGACACCTTTTGTCATTGGGGAACGAGGCCTGAAGTGACATTAGCAACAGACGTCTCAGACATGTCTTTGATTTCATCAAATCTGAGATGGATGGATTCAACTATCAGCCTTGTTCTCTTGTTGTATACACGATATCCCTTTGACTGAGTGGAGTATCCCACCAAAATGCATGAATCCCCTTTTTCTTTCATCTTATCCAAATTTTCACCATCTCTGGTTAGGTAACATGTACAACCAAAGATGTGAAGGTGTTTGATTGAGGGTTTTCTGTCATTAATGATGTGATATGCCGTTTTCTCATGAGTTGGGATGATGATTGATCTGTTTTGAGTATAGCATGCGGTTGCGATTGCTTCAGCCCAAAAGAATAAAGGAAGTTTAGAAGCTGAAAGCATCGTTCGAGCAGCCTCAACGAGAGTGCGGTTTCGTCTTTCGACAACGCCGTTCTGTTCAGGTGTTCGAGGAGTAGAAGTTTGATGCTCAATTCCTTCTTCTTTAAAGAAAGCATTAAGTGTCTTGTTTAAGAACTCAGTGCCTCTGTCAGTGCGAACAGAAATTACTGGGGCTTGAAGATTTCGTTGGATCATCGTGAGAAATTCTTTTAAAACTTCTGGTGTTTCATCCTTGGAACGTAGAAAGAGTGTCCAGGTATATCTTGAGTAGTCATCGACAATTACCAGAATATATTTCTTCCCATTGATGCTAGCAACCCGCATTGGACCACATAAGTCCATGTGAAGCAAATTCAACCGACCTTTTGAACTTGGAACAGTCTTTGACTTGAATGAGCTTCGTTTTGCTTTACTCACTTCACAAGACATTGATGATCCTTAATTACTTAGGTTTCGTTAAACCAATCACAATATCTTTCTTGGAAAGCCAGTTAATGTAGTGAAGTTGAGTGAGAAAGCTTCGTGCATAACCATGCTTGAGTTGGAGATGCTTTAGCTAAGACAGATTGGGAGTTGATGAGTTGAGTCTTGAAGAGAAATTGTATAGAGATCAGATCCACGATTACCGGTTAGTAAGTCGTTTCCCTGAAGATCTCTAACAAAACACGTAGATTTCCGAAATGCAACCTCCAAATCCGCATCACAGAATTGACCAACTGAGAAAAGATTGTGATTGAGACCTTCGACGTAGTAAACCCTTTTGATCGTGATGTTTCCTTGAATCAAATCTCCATAACCAAGAATTGGAGCAAATTGATCATTGCCAAAGCGAACGGTACCCAAGAATTTGTCAACAAAATTGCACAGCAGTGATACATTGCCCGTCATATGCTTGGTGCATCCAGAGTCAACAATGAATAGGATGAGTTGTACAATCTGCAAGAGAAGTAGAGGACGATGGAACACATGACAAATTGGATCCTAAAGTGTTTGTGAGTTTCAAGACATTAGTTATCCTAGATGTATTATCTACGGCAAAACTAACTCTTTTAGGCACACTTTCATTCCTAACTTTAGGTACCCATTGCTTTTGTGTCTTAGGAACCCATTTCTTTTGAGTTCTAGGAACCCATTTCTTCTGTGTTTTAGGAACCCATGTATATGATGAAGGACATTGTTGTGCTATCCACCATTTCCATGCCTTACTTGTTTTCTGATATAGCATCCTATAGTAACTCTTGGAACTTGTGGTAGTGGATTCTGATGCAACTGTTTTCTTATGGGGTGTTGCAACAGATTTGTTCGCTTGACGTTTGGGTTTCCTAGTACTAATAGGCACTACATTAGGCTTCTTAGTTCTAGCATTCACGTCATTCAAGAATTTAGAAACACAAGCATCATGATTCGAATTAAACACACATTTTCCACAAGTAGCACAAACAGCATTAGCATTTGAAGTTCTGGAATTTAGACTGTCATTACACGCAGTTACAGACTTTGTTTTATTAGAAATACTAGAAATCCTAGGGTGTTCTTCTACTTCAGTCTTCTTAAGCTTCGCATGACTAGTGTATGGCACGACCTTATCTTTCATTTGATTGCTCCTAGGCTGTGGTCTGCTAACATTAGTTTTGTGAGCTATTCCTGTAGATGTAGAAGCGCGAGGATTAGTATTCCTAAAAGTCTGATTCAACTGTGGTGCTCTAGTCTGTGTGGTACTACTTGCAATGCGATACATGCCTGGTTTAATCACATTTGTGTTTCTTACAGCTTTCATTGCTGTCTTAGGTAAATTCTGTAGAGTGACTGGTTTTGATAAACTCTCTGACTCATTAGTTTTTAAAACCGACTTTTTCTTTGCAAAATATTGTCTCTCAAGAGAGTTTGAAAAAGGAGCCGGTTTTCCTAAAACTGATGGTTTTGGAATTCTTTGAGCATTTGGTTGTCGAACAACAGATGGTTTATCAAACTTAGTGTCTACAGATTTTCCCTTGCATTTTGCAACGAGTTTTTTCAACTCACTTATTGCCATGTTCTTGTCTTGCATTTGAGCTTTCAAATCTTGTATTTCAACATATTGTTCACGTTCTTTTCGAAATACATTGGACGCCCTCTCTTTGCAAACTGTGTCATTTTTCAGTTGTACTTGACATTCTTGTAAAGCGATTTCAAGAGAAATTGAGTGTTTTTCTAATCTAGCAAAACGCTGTAAAAGCTCAGTGTAAATCTCTTTACTTACAAAATCAGTTTGTTCAGAAAGCTTTTGTGCAAGACAGTCACATTCCATGACTTTATGAAGATATAAGCATTGTAATTCAGTGATCTCATCTAAATCAGATGAAGTTAGCAAATAAGAACACATAACATCTTTAGACACACATTCTTGCAAAAGCATATCATACATGTTGGAAAATTCTGCCTTATCAGATTCAAGTTCATCAAGTTCATCTTCAAGAGATTCAACGTACTTTAAATCTGCATGCATTTCTTTCTTAAGTTCATGTATAAACGCGAGACTATCATTCTGAGTCTTAAGGGCAAGGGGCATCAAACATTTCTTAACTAGGATTTCCAATATCTGGAGCCATTGGGTTATAAAGATGAAGACGGTCGTTTGAATGTTTTACCCACGCTTGATCGACAATTTCTTTTAGATGATTAATGTTATTCGTCATGACATTGTATGCTTGTCTACTTTTTCTTATTGATTTTGACACTAGTAAGAAATCAATGTTTTTGAAAATATTTGGTTTTGTTTTAACAAATGATTTTCTCCACATTTTCTTTCTTATTTCATTTGGTTGTGCGAACTGAATTTCATAATGTTGTGTCGGGGGTTTAAAAATTTCATAAAGACTATTTAGCTTTGTGTAGTCAAAAGGCTTCACTAAGTCTTTATTCAATTTTGATCGACTCTCTTCTTCAAGAGTCAGAATCTCTTCCCTATCAGGGATGAGTCTGTTTGTGGGATCAGATTGGTCATGTGGGATCGCATACAAACATGGATTTCATCATAATTGAGCCTTTTTTAGGTACATTGGATTTGGGAAAAAAAAAAAAAAAAAAAAAAAAAAAAAAAGGTAGGTCTTCCATTAATTGTTGGGCATTTTGGGTGCTAACATATAATGTTTTAGATTGATTGACTTCTTTTGTAAACAATTTCATTCAAAAACTTTAATTGGTTTTCCATTGAAATCATTTTGTCAATATCTTTTTCTTCCTTAAGCTTCAAATCCTTTATGACCTTTGTAGTCTCCTAGACAAGACCTTCGTAATGTGACTTTATTAAAAGACTCTGTTTGACTAACTCATCATGTTTCTCTTTGACAACATAAATGTTTTCTAGGCTTAACTTTAAACCAGTCTTTTAATGTCAATTTCTTTTTGAGTTAGTGGTCCTAGAAGTTACATTTTAACTTACGTTCAAGTTTGTTCATAGTTACTGTACGATCATTAAATGCTTGTACTCTCAAACTCAGTCTGTTTATTTTTAAGTGCAACTAAACAACTATCCCGAATACTATTAGATCCCTAGAGTTCTACTAGTTTCCGCAAGAATAGATTTGCACTCAGTTAATTCTTGAGGTCAGATGCAGCACACACAGCGCAAGTGTCAATGTTGCATTTGCTTTCTTTAATTGCTTTTGTAATCCATTTTATTTCATCGACATCAAGCTTTAAATTTGCAATTAAATTAAGCAAGTCATCCACGCTCATCAATCACATTCTTACATCATTTTGGTCAGCCTGAATATCATTACACACCTATCCGGTGATCAGGAATGACATTATCTATCACCCGTTTGTCTACTACACATTTGTTAGTAATGGATTCGGATTGCACAAAAATGTTGTATGTCAATGGCAAACACATTACATTCAGTATTCGTATTGTACCTTTCAATGGCATCAGCTTAGTGCTTGAGTCTGCATTAGGAACTCCTAGAGTCTTTGCCAGTAATTGTAATGTGCTTTCCAACTCCTTGTTCATCAATTTTTCCTTCATCTGTGTCTGCTATCCAGTTAGATTGCTTCTGATGAAGTTGTACACTTTCTCACGGTTGTTTACACATCAACATCTTTTCCTTATGATACGTGGAGTCTTTAACCCGTTTTGGCTTTCTGCATTCCTTAGCATAATGACCAAATTCCTTGTAGTTAAAACACTGTATCCTAGACTGTTGCACTACTTGACCACCTACAGTTTCTCTAGCCCCAGCAACATTTACTGCCCTCTGATTCCCAAACTGTCTAGTCTGATTTTCATTCTTGTACCTTGGAGTAGTATCCACATTCCTTGTTTTCTTGGTTGTATTTAGAAGTTTTGAGGGTTGGTTGTTGGTAGGTCGTAATTTTCTTGAAGTACTTTGCAATGAGAGCTAAATTTTTTATCTGCATGTCTTTTATCCCTCTAAGCTTGTTCAGGATCACTGTCCATCTTCGGAAGCGACACAGATAGTAGGTTGATTGGTTTGGCAATCTCTTTGCCTTTGTAACATTGTAGTTGTCATGAGATCTGGTTTGGAATGAAGCTTTTTAAGTTGGTGCATATGATTTGAGAGGTTTGATGATTGTCATAAGTGTCTTGATGTTTTGAGCATAGCAACAAGTGCTAATAGGTTAAGCATTCTTGCCTTCCTTTCAGCACGGAGTTCATTAACTTCCTTTTGGTATTGTTTCAGAATGTCAAAGAGTTTGTGATATGAAACTTCATCCAACTTGTGTTGTTGCTTGACAATTGTTACAAATCTTGACCATTCTGGTTGAAGTTGTTGAAGAAATTAAACATTGACTTGCATCGTAGCAACTGTCAAATTGATCTGATCATTTCACTCATCAACTGTAGAATCTTGTGATAGTAAGACTTAAATGTTTCCTCATCGTAAAGGTGAATTGACCAAACTCCTAAAATAAGTTTTCCTTGACATCTTGAATATTGAGTTGATCACCTTGTTGAATCCTTTCGATGGTCTTCCCCACATTTCTTGAGCTTCTGACATGCATCAAACAAATTGAGTATATTTCATCTCCAATTCCAGTCAATATCAAATGAATCGCTTCTTTTTCTGATTCAAAATGAGCTCTGTTTTCAGGAGTCATATTCATAACTGTCTCGACTGTTGTTTGTTCAGGAACTGCTGGAGAATTCTCTGTTGCAGGAACAGCTGGTGTTGTGACAATAGTTGGAGTGTAAGGACCTTTGAGAATGCACTTCCGTAAGGCATCACCATTTGGTCTTGTATCAATGTATCGTAAGAACCGTGATCGCCATTGTGCATATCGTCCTGTTGCAAGCATTGGTGGACGATCCCTTGAACCAGCTGCCATTATGTTGTTATGCATTTGACTGTCGGTTGTGGAAGTTACAATTGGAGTTGTCATGATGAATGATTGAAGAATTATGAAGTGAAAAATGATTGTAGGATCTTAAGTAGATGTGTTGTGATTGAAGTTGTGGTAAAATGAAAACAATAAACGTCCACGGGATTTTACAAGTCTATGATTAAAACCGAGAAAAGAATTGTGTCTTTCGCGGGATTTTACAAAATCAATAGAAAACCGTGAATGTTAATTGATTTGGATTAAGGTTTGTTTGTTGTGAATTGAATGTCTTGAAAATTCAAAAACTTAATCTGACATATTTCGCTTGCAGGTGTGCATGTTTCGCTTGGCTTAAAAGAAAAATTGCATATTTTGCTTTGTTTGGAAATTACGTATTTCGCTTCAAAATCTACACATTTCGCTTTAAAATTGAAACTTACATTTAAGAGCCCGTCTAGCCTATTACAACGTATATTAATTAATGACCGAGACCTAATATAATTAATGAGCGAACTTCCATTGTTCGACTCAATATTTTGAGGCTAACAAAGTTAGATGTTAAACGTGGAGTAGTTGGATCTATTTAGAGCTCATAAAGGTTAATTGTGGCTTTTTTTCTCCCATCGGCTTAATAAACATTATATAATTGTTGAATAAATAAAGTTGCTTTGGTTTTTGAGATTCTTAGTTTAGATCACTTCGTAGAGATTCCTTCTAGTGAAAGTAAGGTACACATCGAGGTTTTGTCAGTGTTGTGGGGAAATAGACTCCTGGACCATGGTCGGCTCGCATACCGATGTGGCAGTTGTTAAAAGACCACAGGACTTGAAATTTGGCTATAATAATAATAGTTATGTAATAAACCAAAGCCGAAATAAGACCACTACCTCTTGTCGGCTCACAACCGATGTGGTAGTCGTTTAAAGGGTGGAGGTAATAATAATAATAAAACTGTGGGCTGATAAAAGTTTACTGCCTCTTGCCGGCTCACAACCGATGTGGCAGTCTTCTAAATAAGGCACATAGTAATAATCCGAGACTGATAAAAGTTTGCTGCATCTTGCCGGCTCACAACCGATGTTGCAGCCTTCTAAAAGGTCGAGGAAATTACCGAGGTCGAAATAAGACTCCTGGACCATGGTCGGCTCGCATACCGATGTGGCAGTTGTTTAAAGGACCAAGGTTTAATAATGTTGCAATAATAATAATAATAATAATAATAATAATAATAATAATAAAGCCAAATTTCGACTCCGGGGTTATCTAAATAAAGCCTCCATCTCTGGACTCGTAGTTGAGTTGTTTCGGATGAAATAAAAAGGATAACCCCTAAATCATGCGAAATTAGAACCTTAATGTGGACCTTATTCTCACCATATCATCTCTTTAGGAAAGGATTTTTATTCAAACTAAATAGGTCCTAAACCGGGTCCTACTTTATATTCAATAGGACATAAATTAATTTGTCACCAATAATAATAAAAAAATCCTTAGAGGATTTAGGAATAAGGGAGCGAAAAGTAGCTATGCGTACACAAAAATGTAGCATTTATGAGTTAGATGTTTAGCATTTAATATTATATTGACCTGTGATTTCATTTTAAGCTTAGTTTGGGGATTGTGAAAATTCAAGGATGACGAACTCTAATTTTCCAAAGCCTATTAGATAATTTTATCTTAATCTTTTTCTTTTAATTAATAAGTGGTTAAAACGGGGGCGCTTGCGAATTAAATGATTTTTGAGCCTTCTTAATGGACATTTTCTATTCTTGTTTGATTGTGAGGGGTTTTTAGTTAAGCGGGGTTTTTGAATTATTTCATTCCGAGCGTGTTTTATAAACATTGCGTGTGGGACCAGCAATGGCTCAGTGTGAGGGAATTTGATGTGTGCTAAAACACACATCATTTATAACCCGAAAAACATTATAAATTGGACTAATAACCATAAAATATGCTTAATTATATTGCAAATATGTTTGTATTATGTTATTATGTCTTGCAGGTACAAGGGATTGAAAATAAAGCAAAAACGGTGACTTTCGGTTAAGTTTTGAAGACGTTTACGTGTTTTTCGAGTTTAAGACGAAGTCATTAATATTCCCCGAGCATGCCAATGAAAAGAGCACGGAAATTTGAGTCCGACGGTGCCTTCATTTCTTATTGGGACGGCCCGATACTATTTATATGGGTCGGACCGACCCATACATATATTAAGCCCATGACTATGCCTCTTATTATCATTTCCAGCCCAAGACGTATGCTTGACTCAGCAATGAGCCCAGCATTCGGCCCATCACATAGAAAGACAACCCAGCCCGCTTGTAAAAGAACTGGGCCCAACAGTTAGAGAAATATTGGAGGCCTAAATCCATTTTAATTGCTTTTACTTGACGCAGGTTTATATGTTATAAAAGGGGGTAGCAGCTGACGAATGAGATGGATCCTATCTTTTTATATCTTATCTAGTTTTCTTTCTTTTCGTGGATTAGAAGTAGAAATTAAGTAGGAGTAGATTAGAAATTAGTGTATGTAGTTTTCCTTTTGTCTAGTTTTCTCTATTGTATTTTTGCTTATTTACAAATCTTGTAATAGCTTTTTTGAATAGTGCTAATTGTACCGGCTTATTTGATTTTTAATGACGAAGATTTTTAAAAGGGTGCCTATTTCTCTCTGGACATATAGTCTTTCCTTTTCCTTTCTTTTGCCTTTATTCGTTTAAGCTTCTAAGCTTAGGTCTTGATATCTTTTCACTATTTCTCCAAATTAATAAGCTTTCCTTAGCTTTATTTAGTTTAATCTAATCTTACATAATCAAATAACTCTAGCTTATTTCACTCTTATTGTTTTATAAATCGATTTAACTTATGTTTTTTTTAGCATAAATGTCTACAGCTTATAGTCACTGCCGAATAAGCTGATATACGCTTATTTATTTTGGATTTAGCTTATAAATCAAAAAATAAGCTTCGCTTATTTAATTTTCATTTATCTCTACTTTTTTCTCCTCTTTGGTTCGAATAAGCTAATATAGCTTATTTGTCTAATCACCTTTTTCTTTCTTTTTCTCTTATAATTTTCGGATTAAGCTATCCTCATTAGCTTATTCGATTTGCGTATCTATAAGCTTTTGTTTAAACTTCATTTTTACACTAATCGTTTTCATAAAAATCAATTTGTTTAGCTGATGGGTTTTAGAAAAAGTTGGGCCAGGCCCATTTTCAGTTTGATGAAACATGGTATAGAATTTTGAAAATAAGTATCCCGTTTTGCAAATTTTATTTTATTAAAAATTTCGTTTAATAAAAGTTTTCAATCTAGTTTAAGTTTAATTGGTTTATTAATATTTTGTCTTAACCTTGTTGTTTTGTGATGGACCAGTCAACTCATGAGGCGTGGAGTTTAAGGATTTAATAAGCTAGAAAGAATTTGATTATTTTCTTTAGCTTATTAAATTGGGTTATCGTTTATTTGCGGCTTTTCAATTTGGTTCCATTTTCTATCTTTTTTCAATTCATTAGTGTAGCTTAGCATAAAATGTCTAGCTTAGCTTATTTGTATATATATATTAAAAATAAATAAATTTAACAATTAAACCAAACACCTCTTTTCTTTTAATTAGTTCCTACAAAACTAAAAGCCAAACACCTCCTTATATTTTATTTACTCCTATAAAGCTATAAAACAAACACCGCCTTATATTTTATCTTTAGTTAAAACATACACAAAAAATTTTGTGTCGACTCCCTCTCTTCCCTCTTGGTTGTGTCGACACCACCACAACAACCATCAATCTCCACCAAAATCTACAAAATCAATTTCATTCATCTCCAAATCACTCATAAACTAATCATAATCATTCCTTATAACCTCTAATCAACCATGCCATGGTTTTTACAATGTAACACCCCCTTATTTGACATATAGCAACGGAAGCTAAATTGGGGTATTACTTCATGAATCAACAATCATAATCATAGAAAACGACTCAAAAGAGACGTTTTGGAAAATTTAGTTATCATTCGATATTATTTCAGAGTTTTACAAAAGGAGGTCCCAAAATACATATGAAAACATAAAGTTTGAACGATAACAAGTTTGGACGTCCTCAAGTCCAATGCCACTCTGTGCCCTAGGTTGCTCAATTACCTAAGATAAAGATGCTAAAAAGGTCAACAAAAAGGTTGAGTGAAATTCACAAGTTTGAAAAGTAATAGTTGAATACAAGTCAATGTAATAGTAATAATTGCAACGAATACAATTATCACGGTAAACAATATTATATTAGTGCACTAAGCTCATGCACCAAAGCCTTAAGTAAATGTTATTCATAAGTTGTTGCCACAAACGGATACTTTGCCAAACACCCGGAGTTCCTCAAATGAAATGCGTCCGTTGGCCATGTATGTACCAGACTCTGGACGGGGAAGTTCAGTCCCAATAGATCTATTCACGGCATTCGCGCTTACTTTGCAAAGTAATTAATGGTTCATGATAGTGGGGCCTTATGGCAAATGGAAGTGCTTAGGCAATAATATATCAGGATAGCATACAGTTAAAATTACTTGTATTCATGGTTTATAGCATGTATCTCCCCACGGGATTTAGAAAACATGTAAAGGTGGGACTATGAACTCACCTTAATAGAGAAATCTAATTGACGTCAAAAGTGACTCAATTGGAAATAAACGGCCTCGTCACGCAACCTGGGGTAATATGTCAAGTCTTAGTTTGATTGTTCAAAACTTTATTTTATAAAGTTTATCGTAAATGATTTTAGTTTATTAGTTTGTGAAAACATCGTATCACTGTTCGGGCTATCATAATCCAGAGGTCATGTAGTAAACGTTTGAGGAGCTAGGACACTTTAAATCGTAAATCCAGCAACTCGTCAAAACGTCTACCCAAATGGAAGCCCCTCACATGAAATTCCCTAGTAACGTGATACGTTATATTTTAAATGATAGGATTTTATATTTTTAAGTTTCTTCAAAAGCTGGTGGATGATAAATTATGTTAAATATATAACATAATTATTTTATAGTGTTTCGATCGACGAATGATAACGACAAATGTGTCGGGCTTTAATAAAATCGAGTCTTTTAATATATAAATATATTTTCATATTTAATATAAAAATATTACATTTAATACCCTTGAGAATATGAAAATGACAATATATACCCTTGGTATATATTAATTTACACTTTTAACCCTTTAATTATATACTTAAAATATTAAACCTTTAACTTTGGAAATTAGCAAAACATGCCCATGTGGTTTAACTTTGGAGTATTTACACTTTTGGCCTGAAAACTATATAAGTTTCAATATTTACAATATATACCCCTTTGCATGGTTCGATTTGCATTTCTAGTCCATAATCCATAATCTTTGTATTTTTAATCTCGAAATCGATTTGCAGCTTATAGCTTATTACTATAAGTTAAAATAAGTAAGTTTTACGAGCTTGTAGCTTATGATCTTAAAAATCCAAAATGGACACGTTTGGTTTAGAAACAATAACCCGTTGGGTTAGGGATTTTAGGATTAGTTTTAATGATTATAAAAGTGATAAGTGAGCTTATAGAAATAGCTTATTAGGTTTACGAAAAGAGCTTTTAGGGTTTTAAGGGCGCGTTTGGTTTAGGAAAACCAAGCATGTTGCTTAGGGTTTTAAGAGCTTATCCCATGTAATAAAAAAGGTACATAGGAGCTTATTAGGGTAGGAATAAGCTCAAGCTAGCTTATTTAGGATTTCGAATAGATTAGGCTTCCAAATGGGTCAAATTAGGGTACGGTTTATTTTGAGAGTTTCAAAGGAGTTTTAATCTTGCACAAATAGTTATAACAAGTTTATACACATAATCTAAAATGTGTTAAGAGTTTATTGAACAAGTATAAAGCTTACTAGTACACGAATGGGTGAAAATGGGTCGAAACAAGCAAATACAAATCGAAATATTTTAGGAGGTGAATCAAGAACCTCTTTCCTTCTTAAACCTTGGATTTTACTTAGCTTAAACCTTATTTTCTTCTCTTTTAGGGCTCAACTAAGACATAATTTTGAGTATGTGTTTGATTTAGTGGTGAGTTGTGGACATGTGTATGTATGCGTGTATATATAGTGTAAGGGAAAGAGTTGTGGCCAAGTTTAACAAGGTGTGACTAAGGGAAGCTAGGAACCTAGCTTAGAGAGGTGTTAGGAGGTGGAAAGGGTTCGGTTAACAAGGGTGGTGACAAAGAGGTGAGGTGGCGGCATGGTGGTTAATGGGTGGTGAAAAGGTGCTTTACTTGGAGTGCAAGGTGACAAGGTGGTAACAAGGAGGTGAAAGGGAGCTAGCAAGGTGGTGACAAGGTGCTAGGGTGATGGGTATAAGGTGGTGGATCATGGTGGAGGGTGCTTGCTTGGTCTTGGCTTGGTTCAACTAGTTTAAGTGGTATCAAGTTGTTTAGGGTTTCGATTTAGGGTTAGGGTTTAAGTTGAGTGTGTGGAGTGAAATGGAGGGAAAAACTAGTTTAAATGTGATGCTAGAAAGACTTGTAATCTATGCTAGCGATAGGTGAGTCCAAAAGCTCATAGACATTGAGTAGGAAACAATGCGTAATTTTGAATTTGTATCATAATCGGCTTATACACATGGCATAAGAATGTACTATGGTTTTGGAGGGAAAAGATATTCAAATATTATGCATTGGTAACTTGTACTCATGCCTTGAAAGCTTGTATATTTATTTTGTATGTAAACATTACATATAGTTAGGGTTTTGTATAACAACCCACAATTTTCCAAAATGACAATATCCATCATTAGTTAGATGATGTACAATCTATCAGTTATATATGAATTCACCTTTTTCAAGGAAATTTTTCGCTTTATTACATTACATTACTTTGCCAATATCTCAATATGCAATGTAACCTGCATAACTCAAGTTAACGGACTCGGACAACCTACATATGGCAATCCTATATATCAAGTCAATATCATAATATCATTATACCATCATATCAAAACGGGCTTTAAATCATTATCGGATGCCCTAAACCCTAATCTCATGGAAGGTAACCCCCTAAAGTGAATGCAGCTAAGATACTAAATCATATGTATCAAGTAATAAACATCTCCATTGAAATATATAATCTCTTAAATCAAAGCACAAATCCTCTAAAAACTCAATATACAAGTCATTAAGCATGATCTCTAAAATAGCCGTTTTACCTCCATTTTCATTCTAATTTCTTCACCACCACTTGTGTACAAGCTACTACACTCATTCTACAATGTATAAACCCTAAATATTCTATTCATAAACTTTCATACAACATAAAAGTATGTGAAATGTGTATAGCAAGTGTAATGGTATTTTTTTAAATCTTTTGCACTCAAAACCCTAATTCAAACCCTAAACCAAAACCAACTAGATCTAAACCATGACCCGTTTCTTGGATTTTATCCATTGTAAACCCAAACCAACACTCAATTAAGTTGTAATAACCTTATTTTCAATCATAATCAACTCCTATTCATCATTATTGCATCAATTACTTCATCATTTTCCTTACACTTGTACGTAAAACATATCCTATGAAAGCCTTAAATGTACCTATTGGTTTCATTTAACCCGTTTACCTGTTTTAAACCATTCTAGATCCAAATAACCAACCAAGGGCCATTGTAAACTCTAAAAATAAGTTTTACAAATCATTATCTAACATTAAACGTGGCAATGAGTGCAAGAAATCAAAGCTTAGAAAACCTTTAACAAATCCAAAAACCCTAATTATGCCCTAATTTGATTTTTGGAACCAGTTTTCAACTCAATTTCAACCCATGTTTAACTTAAATCCATGACCAAAATTCATTGATAAGTACTTTAAATAAACCCTAGTTGTATCCATCATTTCTAACAATAGAATCAAAATATGAAAGCCAAGAAAGTCAAGAAAAACCCTTAAACGAGCCCTAGTTGAACCCGTACTCCCATTTCTTCAATTCTAATCCGTTTTAACCCAAACGAATTGCTAATCTTTGCTAATTACATTATCCCCATACCTTAACACCTATTTCATCTTCCAATCATTTATAACCAATGTACCTTGTTAAAAACCTTTGAAGAACCCGTCGAACCCAAAATAGACCCGGTTTGCTTCTATGACCATAATTTATTAACCCCTCTAAATTGCTACCATGTACAAATGACCACCCAAGAACTCTTCTAGAAACCTTAAAGCAGCTTATGCACCTACTTAGACCAATCCTTGGTCAAAATATTAGAAGCACATGGCCTTTCCTTTTGCTTACTTCAGCCGCGGCATCAAGGAAACAAGCCAACACATTTCCAGCTAGTTTCTAGACCTATCTCACACTTTCAGTTTCTAGTTTCTTATACAACTCCCAACCCAGACCCGTGAGGTGTCAAGACAAGATCCTAAGGCTTGCTTACTCATCTAAGCTTGAAACAAGTATAATAGGGCATATGTGTTCATTCTTCTTATCATGCCCCCACTTCCTACCTCGATAACCACGTCATAATAGAAAATACTTCTCAATTTGAATTCCTATAGATCTAAGAAGTCCAAGTATCACGAAAGTAAGCAAAAGAAACCAAGGAAAACGAAGCCCCGAGAGTCCGTTACTCTAGCCGTACAAACCGACAGTCCAGTCGACCTCGTTTCAAGCTATAAGCTTAAACCATGGATCTATAAGCTTATATTCTGCTCATGTAAAGTCATAATGTTCATTAAGTTCTTGCTAAAATCAATAATATAAAGCTTTGAACTTAAAAACCTAAGTGTTATGCCTTTTTGATCCAAAACCGTACACCCGAAACCCTAATTTCATGTTTTTACTTAAACTATGGGTTAAACTTGTAAACTTTTGTTATAATCAATCCTAATAAGCTATTATAATGTTAAAATAAGTACTTTGATAAGTTATAAGAGAATTTGACCTTAAAACCCGTGCGTTTTCATTTTGAAACCCTAATTTGACCCGTTTTACCTTTTAACTTAACAAATCATTAAATTAAACTTAATGTTTGTTAAATCATCATATGTTAGTTTATTATAACTAAAATGACTATTGAAATGTATTAATTAAGCGTATCAATGGTCATGGCATTTTGGACATGTTTTGTAATTATAATCCATGCAAGGGGTATATACGTAAATTTCAGAAACTTAAACTACAAGCGCCTAAAAGTGTCATTTTATCAAAGTTATAACTATAAAGGGGTCTATTAGTCACTTTTTAAAGTAACTAGGTTTACTTGATATAATCAATAAAAGTTGAAGGGTCCCAAGTCGTAAAAATGCAAACGCCTAGGTCTAACTTGCAGTTTTCCAAACCCCAGGTCTAAAATGTAACATTTTGAAAAAGTAGTAAAATCTATTCATAAACCATTACCAGACTTAACTTTAAGTAACGCTCCGCGCTTAACATTTCCAGATATGATTAACAATCTAAAACTGTCTTATTTCTAACCTTATATCACATTCATCATCGATTGCGTTTCAAAATCATTCCCCGATCCATATCATACTCACAATACTGAAGGGAGCTTCATATTACGAAGTTTCATCTTGTACCCAAACGGTTGCTAAGTGTTGGGGTTACGATTTAAAGTTGCCCTACTCCACAAACTTTTACTAAATTACTTTCCCTAAAAAAAAACTAAAAAAAAAAAAAAACTATGAACGCCCGGAACGGTGTTAATGATAATTTTTATAACAAACCAACATCGATATACAAAAACTTTTATCTACAATCAAACTAAACTTGCCATATATTAAACCGGTTTGTCTGTGATTTGCCCCGTGTTTGAAGCCGTTACATTCATTCCCTATACATTAGCTATCAATTTCCCATAACTTCAGTGAGTTCATAGCCTCAGTTTTCAATTAGTTATAAACCCGCAAGGGAGAATACATGCTATAAAACATGAATGCAATTATTTCTACATGCTATTTTATATAGTCGAATTTACTATTGCCTAAGTAACTGCTTGTGCCTTTAAGTCCCCATACGTCCATACCGTTATGACTCTCCGTAGTAAAGCCGGAATGATGTGAAAAGGATCTATTTGGGCTGGACTCCCCGCTGGTGTATCCATAACGATAACCAATTGCCACATCATTAGAAATCAACGCGGTAATTTTGGCAAAGTGGCCCGCAAGGGTAATATTATTCATTATAACCTAAGGCATACGATTCATGAGCTAATGGCAATAATTAAAGTATATTGTCCAATACTGGTGTAGCACAACATAACCAAATATCGCATTTGCATTCAAATTATAATACTTAAACCTATGGATTTCACTCAACCTTTGTTTGACTTTTAACAATGTGTTTTATCTCAGGAACTAATGGCAACGGAGTGAAGACACGAAGATGGAAAAACCGTTTATCCATTCAAATGTTTATTTTAGAATTCTGAAACCCTCATTTGTAAAAACTCTGAAGAAATAATGGAATGATAACTATTTTCAAAAACGACTCTTTTTGATTCGTTTTCTATGATTATGACTGTTGTACCCTTGAAGTAATACCCCAGATTAGCTTCCGTTGCTATATGTAAAAATGGGGGTGTTACATTTTGTTATAAACGTTAACGTTTAAAATCCGTTTTGATATAATGTTATGGAAAGTACATTAAATAGATAACATATGTATAGGATATTGGATATCATAACACAAGGGAAAGAATAGGGGTTGGCCGATTATAGAGAGAGAAAGGAGAGGATTTCTAGTGA
>BQNB010044492.1:0-44854 GCA_026074375.1 Tanacetum coccineum
GCAATACGAGAGGATTATAGTATGGAAAAGTTAGCAAGGTGGTACATCGATGAGATTGTTGCACGACATGGTGTACCAACTTTGATTATTTCTAATAGGGATGGACGTTTTACGTCAAGGTTTTGGCAAACCATGCAAAAAAGCGTTGGGAACGCGTTTAGATATGAGTACGGCTTATCATCCCCAGACGGATGGAGAAAGAGAGCGTACAATACAAACGTTAGAGGATATGCTGAGAGCATGTGTGATCGATTTTGGTGGAAGTTGGAATATTCATTTGCTATTGGCTGAATTTTCCTATAACAATAGCTATCATTCGAGCATTCATTGTGCTCCTTTTGAGGCGTTGTATGTAAGGAATTGTAGGTCGCCAGTATTGTGGGCAGATATAGGAGATAGCAGATTAATTAGACCGGAGTTGGTGCAAGAAACAATTGATAAAGTGGTTGTGATTAGAGATAGGCTTAAAGCTGCTAGAGATCGTCAGAAGAGCTACGCAGATAATAGAAGGAAACCTTTAGAGTTTCAAGTTGGTGATCATGTAATGTTGAAAGTCTCACCTTGGAAAGGTGTAGTACGGTTTAGAAAGAAAGGAAAGTTAGCTCCAAGATTTGTAGGACCTTTCGAGATCCTCGAGAGAATTGGTCTTGTGTATATGCCTTTTACTGTGTGACCGTTAGTTGCCTTGTTGTGGGCGAACGCTAATGCATTAAATAGATCTATTGGGTTTGACAACTGTAGGATATTGGAAATTATAACACAATAGAATGACTAGTGGATTAGCCAAGTTCTAGAGAGAGAAAGCGAGAGAGAACTTTCTAGTGAGAGAAAATGAACTTATATAAATGAAATGACTAACCCATATCTTCCATGGCATAGAAGAGGCTTTTATAGTAACAACTAAAACCGGCCTAAGGCCTTGGTAAAGGGCTAACACGTTGGGTTTAATACCCGACCCATTACCGAACATTATACATTAACTACTTAACTACGAGCAACAATAAACGATAAAATACACGGGGTGACCGAGTCTTTTTTTAATATCTAACAATCTCCCCCTAAGGGAGGTTACCCCATAAAATACTAATTTAAGCTCAGCAATCTTGATCTTGTGTTCAGCTCGTAGTCTTTGATTCTTCATGCATGAATTTCTTTGTACATAATGTAGTGATCTTCGAGCTTAGTTCCATGGACTTGTGTGATCTTTGAGCTTTCTTTGAGATCATCAGCCACATTAAATCTCTTAATCATCCTTGTTGTGGTATTGCCTCCATGTAAGGTTATGACCTTCGGACCGGCATGCTCACACTTTTATGGATCATGATAGCACACATCAGAGTTGCGAAAGCTGTGTTGTAGGTCTTTCGGTTAACATGATGTCTTTGATTAGGAACATTAAGTGTGAGCATGGGGTTGTGAATTGACATGTCTCTTGCCATCAGCTGCTACCGTCTACCGTCAGGAATTCCTGCAAGTATATGTTAGTGATAAACAGACGAAAGTGTCTTTGTTCACTTACATTGAATAAGGTTGCAAGAACCACGGTTCCCCGTTATTCAATATAAATACTGCCTGTGATCAGGTAGAATTCTGAAGAATCTCCTTGACAGGGTTTTGCAGCTGCGCTAGCTGTTCTCAAACCGGAGCGTCTCAAAGTAGACAAAGCACGGAGTGAGTAAACCAGTGAATTAAGAATCCACTGATTAATGAAAAATTGATTTGAAAATCAATCGCGTGTCACTCAAAAAAGAGTTTTTTGTGACACATCGACGGTTTTATATCATAAAATCACATTTCATCAGAAACACATTAGTTTTGAAAGATATACACAGTCAATGTGCTCAAAAATCAGTTGTTGAGCACATCAAAAGGTTTTTCAAAAACTATTCGTCAATTCACTGTCTGGAACAAGTTTGATTCATAAAGAATCAAACCATCGTTGCTTTCCATTTGTCACAAGTTTGATCCATAGTGGATCTCACATGTCACCTACCAAGAGCTTGTTTGATGTTGGCTCTAGAAGGATTTCCATCTTCATTGTGAGTACTTTCGTATCACTCGGATGTTCTGGCAATACCTCAAGGATAATGCGTAGGACTCTTAAAATCTTTACATGTTGCCACAGTGTGTGGTGAACAAGCATAGTTTGTATTAGTGTCCTAACGAGATTTATGGATGATCTCATGGCTCTAGACTCTATCGTGCACATTTGGTTTTTAGTAGTCGGAGGCTGGAGCAGAGTGCCACCTTTTCAATATCATCTAACTCGGAGTGAGAGAGATGATAGAAATGTATTGATCTCCGTGAGAAATGAAACAAGTATCCTTTGAGGGATCTTGAGTGGCTAGGGAGGGTTGAGGTCTCATACATCAAGACTTAATTGATACAGGAACCGGGGCCTAACAGATCTGTATTACACCTAATTCGGACCTAATCAAGGATCGTCCAACTTTTGTATCAACATGCAACGTATCACTGGGTCCATGATACTTATCTTTAATGTCAGCAATCAACCATGTGTTCTAACAGCATATGTATTGACCCGGTTTCTGCCTGATGTTTAAGGAGGGCTTCTTTCTTTTCACCCTTTATCTTAACATTTCTTTTTCATTCTTCCACCTTCAGTGCATACCGAGACTTTATTACTAGTACCTTGTTGGGTATGTTCCAGTACCAGCTCCATCTCAGTCCGCACTATTCCCTTATTCTCACATAACTCCTTTTGTAATCATACCTAAGGACTTCTACATTAACTAGTGGATTGTCCCTGGGTAGATCCCTTTAGCTTTGGCGGGATTGTGGGAACGAGTACCTAACCTTACCATCCTTATAACTCTGATAAAGTAATTACAGGGTCGGTCTTTTGGTACAGTTCACCTTTGCCATAAAACCATTTGAAAAATCAATCAAGGTACGGGCGATGTAAACATCAAAGCATTAGTACCTCGATTATTTTGATTCATGAAACTGCTCCCCCTTAACATGTACGTCGATATTCGAAATTGTTTGGCACATAGAGGGATGAGAACCTGCTTGAGTCTTAATAGATCACATTTTATCAGATTTAATATTTAAATCACATTATCTCCCCTGATCAAAAATTTCAAACCTTTTAAGATTTAAGATCTCAATTGATTTAAAAATACGTTAGAAAATTTAGAAGAAAATGTGGTCTGATTAAATACAAGCCGATATTGGAACCTATATATGCTCCCCTCAATTAATGAGGGATTCTGTTAGTGTCAGTTATGATGAGTTTATAAATGATTTGGAGTTTAACGAGAAACTCATGAAAATTCATTAAACTGACACATAACACTGATTACCACACTACTTATTGATGTACAAGATTATGATATGAAAAACAGTACCTGACATGTTTAAATCAAGTATGAATGAGTCATACTGTCCTCTGTAGCAGTCTTTTGTCCGTCACTGTTTTCCTTGCACCAACCAGCACTTCTAAACTCTTCTTGAAATGTCTTTCCAACAAGAGGTTGAACACATTTGAACACGAGCTTGTGTGGTTGGTGGTGTGGGTGTTGATGCTGTCTTTTTAGTAACCATTAAGATAACATGGTCAATGAGTGAAGTTCGTTGGACAGCAAGGTCCTCTTGATGAATGGGAACATCCACCATTGATTGAATCTCGAGTTCAGCAGATGACAGAGTCAAATTGGTTTGTACATATCCAGCTTGTTTCTCTGCAACTACTGCTTCAGTTTTGTATTCTCAGCTTTGTTTTCCTCATCATTGGAGACATCATGAACTTCCTTAATAGATTAAGAAAGTAAGTTGCTTGAGCTACCAAAATTGTCATTTGGCTCATCAGGAACCTCTAGAGTGATACCAGATCCTTCACTTGAACCTTTGGAAAGTTGTTGATTTTTATGGTCAAGCAAGCTCATCTTCATTTAGAAGCTTCCACAGCTTCCCCTCGAATCAGCAATCCTTTCTTAAGTAGATTCACGGCTTTCTTACACGTCAAAATGCAACAGTTATAAACCAGCCAAAACGCAACCAAGAGACAGTGAGCAAAACGCAATCAAGACTATCATGACAAAACGCAACCAAGAACATTTAACGCAAAACGCAATCAAGCAACTTAAGCAAAACGCATCCAAGAATATACTGGCAAAACGCAATCAAGAATGCTTAGTCAAAACGCAACCAAGAACATTTCAGATATGCAGATTCTAACAATAAGATTAAAGCATCCACGACAAAGTAAGATCATTATATACGTTCTATAATGCCTACTAACAACAATAGCAACAACAAATGGCCATTATAAACAACCTACGACCACGAATTTGACTATAAAAGTCAACCATTGCACAAAAATCACAAGGAACCTAAATAAGCTATTGGGGAAGCAATTCATTCATCAACTAAGCATCATGTACGTATTCTAATGTAAACCCAGCAGATAAAACGTACTTAGAAACACTCACCTAGATTTAGATGATTATTTCACTCGAAAAACCTAAGAACAATGCGATGACATGAGATTTAGGTTAATTTATTCAAGATAAAGCATATATTTCTGACAACAAACACTAATCAAGCAATACCTAGGAACGAAATCACACCAATAAACAAGAATCAGGAAAATCGCAAAGAGGGAATGCGTTTTGAATTGAGAGGAAAATGGGTGGTTGAGTTTTGACTGAGTATGGTAGGTTTGACCGAGTCAAAACGCAACACATATATATACTTGAACACAACTTTCAGCTATTGGCAGTTTCAGTCCCTCTCTTTCTACCTACTTTTCTTTAAAGGCAAATGTGCTAAGAAACAAGTATATCTACTTTCTGCTATTGACACAAAAGACACTTTTGGCCTTTTGTAAGACTAAGATGCAAGTAACAAATAGCACATAAGACACTTTTGGCCTTTTGAGTTTAAGACAAGTTTAACTCCCCCTCAAACTAAGACCCCGATAGATACAAAATCTTGCTTAATTATTAATTTGAAGAATTAAGATGCCCGTTGAATGTCATAAATTTGAAAACACTCTCCCCCTCAATCAATGACCCATTTTCTATTGAAAGAGTTGTAGTCATTGATGGAGTGTCAATTTTTTTTTAAAATTACAAGTCCGATTGATTTTCAAACAATACATGTCCACCTTGTGAAACACAAACAATTTTCTGAAGAATCATAGATGGAAAATCATTTGAATAAAAAGAAGACTTCTCTTCTGGATCAAGAAACAATGCACTGAAGCGTACATTAAATCGATGGTGCACGGATATAAAGTAATCCATGCCCGGGAGAACTTAATCACCCGTTTTTAGGAACAACCGACTTTTTGGCGAAGAGCTTTCCTCATTTTGAAAACCGAGTTGCAGTCTGAAATAACTGCAAGCCATAAAGACATGTTTTGAAAAGTTTAAACTTCCGTTCGAGCTTCATTTAAAGACCCATGTCATTATTGAATGACATTTCTAGGACCGTAAATGTTATCGATAAACGGAAGACATGTCTTGAAAAACTATTTTTGGCATTTTTTTTGTTTTTGATTTTTATGTATTTTTGTGGGTTTTATATTTTTGTATTTTCTTTTTGATTTTAAATATGTACATATTTACATAGGATACTTGAAGTAAATACGTTACTCATCCTTATCATCCTGAAGACGTTTGAGTGTCTCTGGCTTCATACTCTTCATGCCAAGCCATGGGAGAATGAATTCGAATCGTTCTCTAGGCAGTGCCTTAGTGAATATATCCGCCAGTTGATACTCTGCTCTCACGAATTACAACTCAACCACTCCCTTCTCCACTTGTTCTCTGATGAAATGATGTCGGATGTCGATGTGTTTAGACATGGAGTGCTGGACGTTGTTGCAGCATAGAGCTATGGCACTCTTGTTGTCACAATACAAAGGGATGTGATTGTATGCAAAGCCATAATCCAATAAATGAGACCGCATCCATAGGATTTGGGCACAGTAACCAGACATCGCGATGTATTCAGCCTCTGTAGATGAGATGGACATGCTAGTTTTCTTCTTTGATGACCAGCTAACTAACTTATCACCAAGGAACTAAGCACTACCAGATGTGCTTCTTCGAGTGTCTTGACAACCTGCATGATATGCGTCTGCGTATGCTGTTAGTGCCATGGCGGTGTCTTTCGGATACCAAAGACCCATATTTATGGTTCCTTGGAGATACCGAAAGACCCGTTTAACTGCTTCAAGGTGCTTTTTAATGGGCTTAGATTGATATCTAGCACACATGCACACAGCAAAAACAAGGTCAGGTCTACTGGCTGTGAGATACATCAGGGATCCAATCAGAGCCGGCTAATAGGGTATGCAACCTGTGCGTTGGCACAGGGCCCATTATTTTGAGGGCCCTCCAATTTTAGTAAATATCTATACGCCTATACATGAATTATACATACTCTTACATAGTTACTAAGTTACATACATTATAATATTATAATGGAGTCCAAACTAGGATAGTCATAAGAGTCTAACAGGCCCATTTAATGTTATTTATAGTTTATACGAGTTTTGCACTATAAATATTTCATATTTGTCCTTTTCTTTTTTGTTTTAGAGAGTCAATTGATTAATACATCTTACGGAGTAACATTTATTTATGGTATTATAATTTTTGTTATTCAAATTTGACCCTTTTCTTATCTATATGATCAAACTTATGGAGCCTATAATTGTCCGTAAAGCAATTTTGTATCAGTTATAATTCAACTTAATACACAAGCACTTAGAAAACACACACATATCTCAGTTAAAATGAGCAAATTTCTATAAAACTCGCTAATTTGCATGTAACAGACGAATGCACTCAATTCCTTTAACTTTTTTCTCTATACCCGTAACAACTTTTTCAATATAATTAAACTTTTGCGGTATACTTAAATATATAAGCGACTAGGGGGCCTTTTTTATAGTATAGGACAGGGCCACCAAAAATAATGAGACGGCCCTGGATCCAATCATACTGCGATATTGGGTCTGGTCAACAGGGATCCCTGAGAGGTCCACATCCAGTTTTGTTCGCTCTACCATGGGAGTGTCAACAGGGTCACTTTTATGAAGATCAAATTACTTTAAAATCTCATTAGCGTATTTAGATTGATTTATGAAAATGCCTCTAGGATTCTGAGAAATTTGTAAGCCTAAGAAAAAGGACATTTGACCCATCATCGACATTTGAAATTTAAAGCTCATTTCATTAGAAAAATGGTCACAGTATTTGGGGTCGGTTGAGGCAAATATAATATCATCAACATATATTTGAACATGAAGAGTGTGTTTGCTTGTTTTCCAAATAAACAAGGTTGGATCAACTACACCCTTGGAGAATCCTTGTCCTAGAAGAAACTTCGACAAAGTGTCATACCACGCCCGGGGTGCATGCTTTAACCCATAAAGAGCTTTCTTTAGACGGTAGACATGATGTGAACGATCTGGGTCAACGAAGCCTTCTGGTTGGCTCACATAGACTTCTTCTTTAAGCTCGCCATTTAAGAATGCAGTTTTCACGTCCATTTGATAAACTGTCATATTTTTGCTGGCAACATTGGCAAGAAATATTCTGATAGCTTCAAGTCTGGCGACCGGGGCAAAGGATTCTTCAAAATCAAGAACTTCTTCTTGACGATATCATTTTGCTACAAGACGTGCCTTGTTTTTCAACACGTTACCATACTCGTCAAGTTTCACCTTATAAATCCACTTGAGAGCAATGATCATGACACAGTTTGGAGGCGACACTAATTCCCATACGTCCAGTCGATCAAATTCATGGATTTCATCTTGCATGGCTTGAAACCAGCAGTCTTTAGTAACAACAGATTTGAAGTTTTTTTGTTCGACTTTGGAGGACAATACTGAATTGTAGAAGCACCATAGAGCATCTGTAGCAAGCTGTTTCCGAGTGGATACCGGTCAAGAAGGGTTCCCAATAATATTATCAAAAGGATGAGAGTCGGTCTATTTTCGGAGATGTTCATGCGGTTGAGTAGATTGGTTGGGTGCAGTAATCGTGATTACCCCAGAAGATGATGCTTCAGAGTTCGGGTCTGGGGCGAACACATTAACAAATGGTTCGTGTTCATTTGCAGCAAACAGATTTACTTCAAAAGAATGCTCAGTTGCAACATCGTGATGTACCAAAGATGATTGACGAGTCGATGATGATGGTGAATGACTGCCTGATGGTGCATCGTGATCAAAGGAGATAGATACTGATGGACCGGTTGGAATGGCCGGGGTTGGAGCTACGGGGACAGGAGGTATCGAATGATCACATGTTGGAGTCTCAAAATATTCATTAAACATCGGTTGAAACAGCAGCTCCAAATCATTATTGGTGGGGGGGGTACATATGGTATATCATGAGTAGAATTAGGTACGAGCCCTGAACTTATAGGTCCAGTCGTCAAAAGGTTAGGAGCGGGTCCTGAACTGGAGTGTACAGGAGCCGTTTGCTCAGTCAGGTCATCGAATGCGACGTGAATAGTTTCCATGATTTGTCGGGTCCGTTTGTTGTAGATTCTGTAACCCTTCCTGTTTGGTGCGTAACCAACAAAGAACCCAATGTCTGCTTTAGCTTTTAATTTGCCAAGATCTTCATTGTTGTTTGTTGGGTAGCAGAGAGCCCCAAATATACGTAGGAAAGAAAGATCCGGTTTCTTGTCATGCACTAGTTCATATGGGGTTTTGTTGTGAAGAGTATGTATTAGGGATCGGTTTTGGGTGTAACAGGCAGTAGCCACAGCTTCTGCCCAAAGAAACAAGGGAGCTTTGGAGAATATCAGCATTGTCCGAGCAGCTTCAACAAGAGTGTGATTCCGTCGTTCAACAATGCCATTCTGCTGAGGAGTTCTCAGAACGGTCTTCTCGTGGGTAATGCCAACGCTTTCATAGTAATCTGTCAAATCTTTATTAACAAATTCGGTGCCATTATCAGTCCGCACGAACCAGACAGTTTTATTGACACCGACTTGAAGTTGTTTTAACAGATTGATTACAAAAGCAGGAGTCTCATCCTTGGATCTCAAAAACTTCACCTATGTAAACCTGGAGTAGTCATCGACTATTACCAGAATGTATTTCTTCCCATTTATACTCTGCACTCTCAGCGATCCGCATAAATCTAAGTGAAGGGTGTGTAAAACTTCCGTAATGGTGTTAATCATCTTGGGTTTGTGGGTAGCTTTCCTGCTCTTTCCAAGTTGGCATGCAGAACACAAATGATCCTTTTCAAACTTCAACCGAGGTAAGCCTCTAACAAGATCTTTACGAGCTAGATCATTGAGGGTGCCAAAGTTTAAGTGATTCAGGCGACGATGCCATAACCAGGATTTGTTCTTGGAGGCTTTAGACAGTAAGCAAATGGGAGAGGACCTCATCATATCTTCAACAGAAATGGTGTATAAGTTCGTACCACGACTTCCTTTAATAAGGTCGACACCATCTAAGTCTCGGACAAAGCATGTGTGCTTTCTGAAGGCAACTTCAAGATCTGAATCACAAAATTGACCGACAGAGAAAAGGTTGTGTCCAAGTCCTTCTACATAGTATACCCTAGAAATTACACTGTCACCAATGACATAATCCTCATAGCCCATAATTGCACCAAAATGGTCGTTTCCGAATCGAACAGTCCCGATAAACTTTTTCACGAAATTCCTGAGCCGTGAGCGATCTCCAGTCATATGTTTTGAGCAGCCTGAGTCCAAATACCAGAGAACGATCTGTACAACCTGCATTTGAACAAAGGCAAAAATGGAGATTTGGATACATTGGATCCCCAATTGCAATTGGGGTCCGGTTGGTTAGTGCACGCAAGATTATATGCTACAGGGGCAATAGTTTCCTGTGGATCAGCTGGCATACAGTCACTCTTAAGAGCAGTAGACCTAACTAAAGGGCACTGTCTTCCTAACGGGAGAAGTCTACCAGTGGGCTTCCATTGTTTTGTAGGCAAGACCTTAGGTGGAGTATTCCTAGTTAAAGGCCACTGATCTCCTAAAGGTAATAGTCTGCCAGTGGGTCGCCACTGATGGCCGATGTGGTAAATATTTTGCCTGTTGGTTTCCATGTTTGTTTAACTTGTTTTACTCTCCAAATTTGTGTGACTAGGGGGTTTGTTGTAAGACTTTCAAATAACACGTGTCAAACACACTTAACATGATAGAGGAAAATAAGGCATCCCACCACCTCATTTCATTACATGTCTTTGCTCAAGTGAATTTAGAATTCGAATATTAATTACAGTACGCTTAGAGTAATACTTAGAATCAACAATGATTCTCTTGTTTCTCGTTTCGACTTATTCATCCTAGAAATGGCTTTCTACTTGTTTTCAAGCACTTTTATCTGGCAAGGTCCTATCTTTCTTTGTAGTGCTCCTAGCCTTTGACCCGCTAGCTACTGAGGCACCTTTTACTCCTGTAGAGGGAATTCCAGAAGCATTAGTCGAATTTATTTTCTGGTACTCAACTTGTGGTGGTGTGTCATGAGTTGAGGTTTCACATGGTTCGACAAAATTAACTCGCTTTTTCCTAAGTAGATTGGTATAGGCATTCTGTTTATCGCGAGGGCCAAAGTCTTTGGGACATGTGCCTATTACATATTCTAACAGCCTATGAGAGGGTTTAGTTGTGTAACGGCAGCAGATGCTAAGAGAGGTATCAATGGTCTTTCCTCCTTAGCGTCCTCTACTATTTCAAGTAAGGGTTTCTACATTTTCCTTAAGCGTTTGATATAGTGCTAGGATGCACTTCCCGGATTCTTTCTTGAGTCTAAGGGGAATTGGTTCAACATCAATTGCATACTTTTCAAAAGCAGAGACCTTCGGTGTTTTGACATCGCTAGCGACACATGGCATCTTCCCCTTGAGTTGGGTCCTTAGATTCTCAATTTCATTTTGCAAAGATTTTGCTTTTTCAGTGGTTTGGGCACGCGTTACTTTAATGGAGTTAAATAACATCTTGATTAAATGCATTTATATCTTTGCATTTTAAGACTTTAAAAGTATTTCTAATTGATTTTTGCAAATATGTGGACAGTTTGTATTTAATTGGAAAATTTTGAGAATCCAGGGACTTATACTCAAGGTGACGATTGTTCTTACTTTTATTAGCTTTCAATTCAGAGATTTGAGCTTTCAATTTGCGGATGGTGTTTTTGTGACTCTGAATCTGATCATCCCGCATACCAAGTTCAAAAAAAACATCAAATTCAAGAACATCTCTAGGTGACTTGGATTTGAGATTATTAGCATTTTCTTTAAGATGTTGCTTTAAGTGTAAATTAACGTGAGCAACCTCTAGTTTCGAAAAAAGCTCATGATTAATCTGGTATAATGATCTCATGTTCAATCTTTACTAGTAAGCTGGGAGTCTATATTCAAGTTCAACAACACGATTCATTACAGCATTATAAGCAGTGGATAAATCATTAAATCGAGAAGCAGATAATGTCGAATCAGTAACGGTATAAAACACATCCTGAGCAATACAGTTAGCAATCAAATTCTCATTTGTGATGAGGAGATTTTTGCGTTCAATCTCCCCATATTTTTTATCAATAGCATTCTGGTCCACTTCCGCTTCCATTTCTTCAAAAACAGCTTTCATTGCTCTAACTTCAGTAACTAGTGATTTTTTAACCCCGTCAAAAGCGTTCTTTTGAGCAAATTGAAAATAAAATGGAATTACTTCCATTAAATAACAACGTTTTGGTTTGTTCAAAACACGTTCCACTTTAGTTTTCCCGTGGTGTAATTAGTTATACTTACAAGTCTTTTCAAAGTCCAAATATAGTGAGTAATTACATCAAACTTTGAATATTTACTTGATTGTGGTTGGAAAGCGTTTGATGGGGGACAGATGGATACTGGTGTATTGGGAGGATACACAGTCGCAGGTGGCAAGACAGGCAGGGGTGGGGCATTGGCCTTTACTCTTTCGGTCTTTCGTTTTGCTAGATCTAGGAACCAACAAACATATTGTTCAGGGGTTAGCTTAGTCTGTGGTGTGAAAGTTGCAAGGAAGTTCTCTTTGGAATAATTAGGTGGTATACACTTGATTCCCTTTTCCACACACACGGGGTCATTCAATTTCTCATGCATTTTCTGCCTAGTTAACTCGGCTAACTCTAGGTCTTCCTCTGATGATGGGACATCTATAGGTCAATGGTCCAAATTAATAAGTTTCATACCATCATTAAAGTGCAGGTTGAGCCACTTTGGGCTTTTTTAGGTAAAAGGTTCTGCCCACCTATAGGTAATTCAGAATATTTGGTCACACAACCTTTTAGGTTTTAACATCATATGAACAGTTTGAATGGATTGATCTTGTGCGTGTAACTTGTTTTCAAGTTTATCCTTTAGTTTTCTCAGATTTGAAAAATCATTCAAAAGTTGAGATTCTCTTTGTTTAAAAAGTTGTTGTAATAGTATTTTATATTTTCTTGTACTACTGTGTGACTTCTTATGAATGGTTAAGCTATTGCCTTAACAGAGTGTTACTCCTTTTTTTAGTTTTTCTTCCATTCGATATGATCTTGTATAAGTACACGATTTGATCATTCATTCTCTGTTCCAGTCTGTAAAGTTCAAAACTTAGCACGTTGTTTATTATATGGCAAATTTGTTCCTTATATATGGCTAGTTCAGTTACTAACGGTTCATGAGGAGTGTGCACATTATTATCAATCAACACATATGCATTATTTGGAGCTGAAGATGCACAACTTGGTACAACAGAAACGTCATTGGCGGTCAAATATTGTTCATATAGGATAATATTGATGTGAACCCATTGAAACACTAGTGAGTCAATATCATTTGATTGTTGTTACTTCATTATGAATCTCATGTTCGTTCTGATTAGTAACACTATGATCAATGGCATTTTCTAGAGTGGTACCTCAGATAAGATAAGATTGATGCATTTGTGGACAGCTTGTGGATTTTGCTAAACCGTCTAAGGACAAATGACTTAATGAATATATTCTGAGCATTAGGCTTTTCATCAACATCTGAATTAAAAGTGTCACATTCATCTGCTTGGAAAATATTGTCTCATTCAGAGCTAGTCTTGGATGGTTGTTTTTCCAATATTTACTACATTCAAAGGTGTTGCCCAGTTCACCAGCCAGAAAGTGTAGTTCCTCTTCATCCAAACTGCACCATTCTCTTGGGCTTCATCAGCAGCATTTTGTCCTTTAAATAGTCATTATTTCTGTTGGACGCTACGGCTGAGTTTAGTTATTGTAATAATGGTCTTTCCCCTTTGCAGTTGTAACACTTAATTGGCTTTCCTTGACTTGCATTAACATTCCCTGCTTTATTCTACATGCCCCCAAAACCTGCCGTACCATTTCCCTAAGCAAAGTTCCTCTGATTCTGTTTCTGTCGACCTTGAACATTTCTGAACCATATCTGAACTTTTGTTTAGTTGCTTGATTTTGTGGTATTGATGAGGTTCGAAGTTGGTTGTTTGTCTGTGGGAGGGTTGCTCTGAAAATGATTGGGTGAGTAGTGCAAATTGTTTGGAGAGGGTGTTAAGGATTTCTTCGGTTTGGGTGTATCTAGTGTCAAGTGATGATGACTCAACAAATTGTGAATATGGGATTGATTGGACATTTTGAGACTGAGGAGGTGTTGTGAATGATTGATATTGATGAGATTGACTCTGTGATGGTTGGGAGTGGGTTGCACACTTGAGACAAAGGCAAGCGGATCATTAGTGGATGGAGTGATTCTTTCAATTATCAGTCGATCTTGAGCAGCATGCTTCTCATGTTGTTTTAGGTATGCATACAGCTGTTCATGATTTGTCTCTTTCAGACCTTTATTCAATTTAACTGCTGTGACAAACCTATCCCATTTAGGTGACATGTTGTTGACAAACTTGGAGTTTAGTTGAATATTCGGAATTGGCATCTGATTATTCTTACATGTCATTGACCAGGGCTTGTGAATGACGAACATAATACTCATTGATGTTTTCAACCTGGAAGCATCTTGAATCCGCTCAAATGTAATCAATACACTGAGATTCCCTGTCTTCTTTGGTGAGCTCAGAACCTGCAAGAAGCATTTTGACATTGTCCCATATTGCTTTTGCTTCAATGTTGTGATTGATGAGCTTGTAGATGTCTTTGGGTAATCCTTGAAGTACAATGTTGGTTGCACGGACATCAGCATCGTATCGTTTCTTTTCATTATCATCAAGATCATCATATGTATGAGGCCTTTCTGGTCCAAGAATGACACCTCCCTCAGAGGTATTTCCGAGTGTATCCCTTGTGATTCCAAGCTCAAATGGTCCTTGATCAATCAACTGAAGAATGTGCAGTCCATTTTCCTTTACCCTCCAGTACAATCGGATTAGTTGTGACCATGATTCATAATCAGTCCTATCGAGCATAGGAGGATGGGTATCGGAACCGGCCCTTGAAATAATCTGAATTATAGCACATGGATTGATTACTTTGTTATTATGATAAACTTTGGATCGGTACAATGATTAGTGATTGTGTGTTAAAAGTGATGATTGTTTGTTGGATTAGGTTGATATGTGTTTGATTGTGTATTGGTTTGGTTGAAATGAAAGTTAAAGTAATGAAGGATTATAAGTACCTTAGGCAAAACGCAGTGAAGAGTCTTAGACAAATCTCAGTGAAGAAGCTTAGACAAATCTCAGTGAAGAAGCTTAGACAAATCGCAGTAAAGAAGCTTAGACAAAACGCAATGAAGAAGAAAATTTTGCCGGAGTTTCTTTCTACCAAAATGCAATGATGGTCTTGAAGCAAAACGCAACCAAATGTTGAAGCAAAACGCAGTGATGGTCTTGAAGCAAAACGCAGTGGTCTTGAGGCAAAACGCAGTGGTCCTTTGAGGCCAAAACGCAGTAGTGGTCTTAAGTGCAAAAACGCCAACAAATCTTGAAGCAAAAACGCAGTCTTCATAAACCAAAACGCCAAGAGCAAAACGCAAACTTATAATAAGACAAAAAGCTTACAGTGTCCCTTTACTAAGAGATTTATTAGAGAGGCAAAAAACGCCGGGTGAGAAAATATGAACTTTTTCACCTAAAAACACCTAAAAATCATCCTTTTGAACGTTTTTGCTTGGTTTCTTTTGTACAACTTGATCCTAAAAGGTTATAACAACAATAAAAACATTAACTTTAACACCACAAACGTGAGAATCAAGAGTGTCAAGAAAAAGACCATAAACCTTCAAAAACCAAACTTTTGATCTAAACTAACCAAGAAAACGCACACACAGTCATCTATTCATCCCAATTCGGGATCTGGTTACCAATTGTAGTATATTAGATATCATAATACAAGCTTAGGAATGATGGGTTGGCCAAATTTCTAGAGAGAGGAAAGTGAATAGTCTAGTGTGAGAAAAAGCACTTTAAGGTGTGTGTATTATCAAATGAACAACCAACCCCTCCCATGGCTGGAAAGGGGTATAAATACATGTGTTTGGATGCCCTAATGGGCTATGGTATGGGCTTACAAGTGGGTAAAAGACCCGGCCCAACACCATAAGTCGTACGGTAACTAAACGATAAATATTAAGACTACGAGCTAACCTATGCTAGATATAAGGTTTTGCTCCGATGCAAAACAATGGTCAAAATAGGTTTAATCAAAATCAAGGTCAAGGGAATAATTTTAATCGGGGAAATAATTTTCATGGTAATCAAGGTTTTCAAGCTCAAAATAATCATGCTCCGAATTTTCAAAATCAAGGATTTCAAAACCAACCTTTTCAAGTGCCTAATAATCAAGTTCAACAAGAGTTTTCAAATGATTTTTCGAGTTACAAGAGAAATAACGATCAAATGATGAGAAACATGCAAAATCAAATCAACTCGTTGAAAGGAGACCTTAAGAATGAAATTCAAAACACGATAAAATCTCAACAAGCCGTCATGATGAATCAACAAACTACCTTTCAAAATAATTTGCAAAACATGATATGTGGATTGTTTCAAAACCAAGCCTCAACTTCGGGTACTCTTCCGAGTAATACCATTCCAAACCCGAAGGGTGAGATGAAAGCGATCACTACTCTAAGTGGTGTTGCTTACGAGGGACCCTCGATTCCTACTAATCCTTCTCCTAAAAAGGTAGTGGAACGAGAAACCGAGGAGACAACGGATAAGGAGCAATCTAATTTCCAAGGAAGTACCGCTCAAATCCCACCTCCGGTTATCCCCATTTCTATTCCGAAACCCGATGTTCCGAAGAGTTTACCTAAGCCAAATATTCCATATCCTTCTCGATTTAATCAAGAAAAATTTCGTGAAAAAGCTTCGTATCAAAAAGAGAAGATTTTTCAAATGTTTCAAGATTTGCGTTTTGACATAAGTTTCGCGGATGCTTTGTTTTTTATGCCAAGATTTGCTCCTACGATTAGGAATTTGCTCATGAATAAGGAAAAGTTGCTTGAATTAGCTAACCATTCATGTTGCTAAAAGACCTGTTGCAGAGAATAACAATCTGTTTGAGGAAAGACCAAGAATTTTGAAGAAATGAGTATGTTCAAGATATTAGGTTTCATTTCAAGATGCCTCAAACAAATTTGTTAACAAGATACTGCTACAAAGGGATGAAGATTAAAAGATTGAAGGCAAGTACTCTGCTTAATTGACAAACAGACAGTTGCTTAACAAAGAAGACCAACTATCAAGAAACTTGAAGTCAAGCAAGTAGAATTCAAGTTAGGGGAGGATTGTTGGGAAATACAAGTCAAAAGGTCAAAGTACTGCTAAATGAAAGATCAAAGTACTGCTAGTCAAAGATCGAAGTACTGCCTTGGATATAGGAACTATAAGTTAAAAAAAACGGTTGTTTTTAAGCATTTATCTTGTAACATTATTAGTGATAAGATCATTAGTGTTTATGATATACAAGGACTGTACATCTACTAGAGGTTATCCTTATGTTTATAAAAGGATCTCTAGGAAGATATTAGAAAATAGAACAAACATAGAAAAACACGAAGTTAAAACTGTGACAAAACACTTATTTTATTTTTGAAAATTTTTAAATTTTTTAAATTTTTTTGGTATTTTTGCAAAAATTTGGTGGTAAAAACGGGATTGCGTGATAACAACGACTGCAGGCAAAAATCAAATCGAAGATTCCCCCCCATACTAGAACTAAACATCGTCCTCGATGTTTCAAAGGGGTTCCTACGTAAATCTAAGGCCGTTTATGAAGTGTGCCAAAAGATAAAACGTTAGTCGATTAGATTTGGATACTGGATTCCCAAGCTGAAGCTGAGGATGTGAACTCATGTGGATACTGCAAGCACGAGAGTCTTCACAATCCGGGAAATCCTGGACATACAACACAAAGCACACACAACATGGACAAAACACGGGTAATGGAAAATGCAAGCCGCCACACTTTAGTGGCAGGGGTGTTCTCTTAATGCCCTGTGGCCTTCTAAACTTACTTAACTTGCTTAACCCGCCACACTTTAGTGGCAGGGGATTGCTTCACAAACATCTCAGAACGCACAACACATTGATCATGATTAACAGAAATTAAGCATTTGTTACAAGTTTTGCAAGAAGTATTAGAATTTAACAGTACGCTTATAGCTAATACTATAATCAACACGATTCTTTTGTTTCTCATTTGACTTATTCATCCTAGAATGGGCTTCTACTTGTTTCAAGGCACTTTTAGCTGGCAAGGTCCTATCTTTCTTCGTATTGCTCCTAGGCTTTGACCTGCTAGCTGCTGAGGCACCTTTTACTCCTATAGAGGGAATTCCAGGAGCATTAGTCGAATTTATTTTCTGGTGCTCAACTTGTGGTGGTGTGTTATGAGTTGAGGTTTCACATGGTTCGACAAAAGTAACTCGCTTTTTCCTAAGTGAATTGGTAGAGGCATTCTGTTTATCGCGAGGGCTAAAGTCTGTAGGACACGTGCCTATTACATATTCTAACAGCTCCTGAGAGTGTTTAGTGTAACGGCAAGCAGATGCAAGAGAGGTATCCAATGGTCTTTTCACCTTAGCTTCCTCTACTATTTCACGAAGGGTTTCTACATTTTCCTTAAGGTGTTTGATATAGTGTAGATGCACTTCCCGATTCTTCTTGAGTCTAGGGGGAATTGGTTCAACATCTATAGGATATCTACCAGGAGCCAGCACTTTAGGTTTACTATCAGGTATAGTGACACATTTGGAATTATCTTTAAGTTGAGCCTTAAGGTTTTCAATTTCAGATAACAAAGAGTTGTTCTGGTCAGTGGTTTTGGCACGCGTTATCTTAATTGAATCATACAATTCCTTATAATGCTGCTTAACTTTTGCATTTTCTGCCCTAAAGCGTTCATTGAGATCGTGAAGGGCATTGAGCTTTGCAGTTAAATCTTTGTTCTGAGAAACTAAGGCCTTAAGGTCAAGAGTGGGATCTGCATCACTATTTTTCTCTGTTAAGCGAGAGATTTTCTCCTTTAATTCACGAATCGTATTGCCTCGACTTTGAATCTGTTCATTTAGTTTCCCAATCACAAACAGTGAATCAAATGAAGGAGCATCCGAAGACGTCACTGGTTTTTTGTTTCCAAAACGTTCTTTGAGATTTTGATACTTTAATTGTAAGTTAAAGTGTTCAACTTCAAGTTTGGAGAAATGTTTTATCATTGAGTCGTGATCATCATTTTGAATCTTGTTTCTCAGATTAAAATTTTCAGATTCAAGGTCGGCAATACGTTTCTGAGCAATAGTGAAAGCATCATGCATGTCAGAAAATCTAGACACATTTAATACAGAATCAGTTGCAGTATAAAACACATCTTTGGACAAGCATTCAGCAATTAAGTTCTCATTTGTAATGAGAAGGTTTTTCCGTTCAATCTCGCCACTCTTTAAATCTATCTCATTCTGGTCCACCTCGGCTTCCAAATTTTCAAAAACGGCTTTCATTGCCCTAACTTCAGTGACCAGAGATTTTTGAATTCCTTCAAAATGTTCTTTGAGTAGATTGAAAAATGGAATTACTTCGGTTAAGTAACACCGTTTTGTTTGTTCAAAACCCCTTTCCCCCTCAGTTATGCCCGTTGGTGTGATACGCTTTTTACAAGTTTTCTCAAAATCCCAAAATAGTTGAGTAATTACATACAGACCAATATTTACTTGACTTGTAGTTGGAAGCGTTCGAGGGACCAGATGGACCGGTGTATTGGGAGGATACACAGTCGCAGGTGGCAGGACAGGCAGGGGTGGGGCATTGGCCTTTAGCTCTTCGGCCTTTCGTTTTGCTAGATCTAAGGACCAAAATACTTGCTCAGGTGTCAGTTGAGTCTGAGGGGTGAATGTTGCCATAAAATTTTCTTTTGAGTAGTTAGGAGGCGTAATGTTAACCCTCTTTTCCACACAGGCAGAGTCATTCATTTTCACATGCAGTTTATTCCTAGTAGCTTCTGCTAACTCTAGTTCTTCCTCAGACGATGGAACAATTACCGGCACATGATGAGGCTTAAGAAGTTCATCACCATCATATAGTGCCGGTTGGGCCTTTTTGGCCTGTCTGAGGTAAAAAGGGTTCTGGGCACCTAGTGCAGTTTTAGTCTTTTGGTCGTACACCTGAGTAGGATTTAACATCATGTGGACAGTTTGAATGGATTGATCTTGTGAGTGAAGCTTATTCTCTAGTTTATCGTTAAGGTGTTTCAGATTGGAAAAATCAGTCAGGAATTTGGACTCTTTCTGTTTAAGTTCTTGTTTCAAAGTCGTTACAGTTCCTTCAATTATTTTGTTGTTTTCCATAGTTGAATTAAGTTGCAACTTGACAGAATGAAGTTCCTTTTTAAGATTTTCTTCCGTTTTATTACGATTTTGAATAAGCATACGCATTTGATCATCCATTCGCTGTTCACGTTCAGTCAATTCAAACTTAGCACGTTGCTCATAAATGGCAACTTGTTCCTTGTAGATCTTAAGTTCATTGGCTATCGGGTCATGAGGAACGAACACATCATTATCAGACGATACACATACATTATTTAGAGTAGAAGATGCACAACTTGGTACAACAGAAATATTATTGACCGACAAATATTGTTCATATGGAATAACATTGCTGTTACCCATATAGACACTAGTTGAGTCAATAACATTTGACTGTTGTACTTCATTATGAATCTCATGTTCGTCCTGATTAGTAACACTATGATCAATAGCATTTTCCAGAGTATGTACCTCAGATAAGATTGATGCATTAGATGGACCAGCTTGTGGATTTGCTGACCCGACTGAGGACAAATTGGCCATGAATATAGTCTGAGCAGTCGGTTCATCATCAACATCTGAATCAAAAGCGTCACATTCATCTGCTTGGAAAATATTGTCCTCATTCAGAGCTAAGTCTTGGACTGGTTGATTATCCACATCTGCATCAAAGGTGTTTCCCTGTTCACCAGCCAGAAAGAGTAGTTCCTCTTCATCCAAAACTGCACCATTCTCTTGGGCTTGCATCAGCAGCATTTTGTCCTTGAAATAATCAGAATTCTGTGGACGCTTCGGCTGAGTACAGTTCCTTGCAATATGTCCAACCCCATTACAGTTATAACACTTGACCAGTTTTCCTTGACCTGCATTGGCATTCCCAGCTCTATTTTGTGCCCCCCCCCCCCCCATTGCCTGCAGCACCATTTCCCCGAGCAACATACCTCTGATTCTGATTCTGTCGCCCTTGAACATTCTGAACGACAACCCGACCATCTTGAATGGTTGCTTGATTTTGGGTGTTAGAAGAGGTTCGAAGTTGATTGTTCGTCTGAGGAAGCGTTGCTCTGAAGGATTGGGCAAGAAGTGCCATTTGTTTGGTTAGGTTGTCAAGTATTTCATCAGTTTGGGTGTATCCAGAAATGCAACAGTTCAAGTTTCAAAATGTATGGGTTCTTGTTGATTTGCCTGAAGGTAAATATGCTATTGGGACTAAGTGGATACTCAAAAACAAGAGAGATGCCAGGGGGATTGTTGTCAGAAACAAGGCTAGACTTGTAGCTCAAGGACACAGACAGGAGGAGGGCATTGATTATGATGAAGTCTTTGCTCCAGTTGCAAGAATAGAGGCAATCAGATTGTTTTTAGCATTTGCCTCTTACATGGGATTTATGGTTTATCAGATGGATGTTAAGAGTGCGTTTCTTTATGGAAGCATTGATGAGGAGGTATATGTCACTCAACCTAAGGGATTTGTGGATCCTCAATATCCCAAGAAGGTCTACAAGGTAGTCAAAGCTCTATATGGACTTCATCAAGCACCAAGAGCTTGGTATGCAACCCTTTCTACCTTTTTGCTGAAACATGGTTACAGAAGAGGCACCATTAACAAGACTCTCTTTCTTAAGAAGCACAAAAGAGATATCATCCTGGTACAAGTTTATGTGGATGACATCATCTTTGGATCTACAAAGAAGGCATGGTGTGATGAATTTGAGGCCTTGATGAAGGGAGAATTTGAAATGAGTGCAATGGGAGAACTTATTTTCTTCCTAGGATTACAAGTTCAGCAAAGACCTGATGGAATCTTTATTAGCCAAGACAAGTATGTGCAAGAGATCCTAAAGAAGTTTGATTTGGAGAGTGTCAGGACTGCCACTACACCCTATGAAGCTCCAAAGCCTAAGTCCAAGAATGAACCTGATAATCCTATAAATGTACACTTATACAGATCCATGATAGGTTCACTAATGTACTTGACAGCTTCAAGGCCTAATATAATGTTTGTAGTCAGTGCTTGTTCAAGGAATCAAGTCACTCCTACTACTTACAATTTGGAAGCAATGAAGAAGATTTTCAAGTATCTTAAAGGCCAACCTAAGTTGGGGTTATGGTACCCTAAAGAGTCCCCTTTTGTGTTTGAAGCTTAAAGTGACAGTGATTATGCTGGGGCAAACAAGGATAGGAAATCCACAACTGGTGGATGTCAGTTTCAGGGTAGGAGGTTGTTCTCATGGAATGCAAGAAGCAAACAATTGTGGCTACCTCTTCTACTAAAGCTGAGTATGTTGTTGCTGCTAACTGATGTGGTCAGGTACTTTGGATACAAAATCAGTTGTTAGATTATGGGTATAACTTGAATGAGAAACAAAAGAATCGTGTTGATTCTAGTATTAGCTATAAGCGTACTGTAATTAATTCGAATTCTAATACTTCTTGCAAAACATGTAACAAATGCTTAATTTCTGTTAATCATGATTAATGTGTTGTGCGTTCTGAAATGTTTGTAAAGCAATTCCCTGCCACTAAAGTGTGGCGGGTTAAGCAAGTTAAGCAAGTTTGGAAGGCCACAGGGAAATTGTTTACCACTATCAGTCATCAGTGGCGACCCACTGACAGACTATTGCCTTTAGGAGATCAGTGACCTTTAACTAGGAATACTCAACCTAAGGTATTGCCTACAAAACAATGGAAGCCCACTGGTAGACTTCTACCGTTAGGAAGACAGTGCCTGCCAGTTAAATCTACTGCTCTTAAGAGTAATTGTATGCCAGCTGATCCATAGGAAACTATTGCCCCTGTAGCATTGAATCTTGCTTGCACTAACCAACCGGACCCCAATTGCAATTGGGGATCCAATGTATCCAAATCTCCATTTTCGCCTTTGTTCAAATGCAGGTCATACTGATCATTGTCTAGTATTTGGACTCAGGCTGCTCAAAACATATGACTGGAGATCGCTCACGGCTCAGGAATTTCATGAAAAAGTTTATCGGGACTGTTCGATTCAGAAACGACCATTTTAGGGCAATTATGGGCTATGAGGATTATGTCATTGGTGACAATGTAATTTCAAGGGTATACTATGTAGAAGTACTTGGACACAACCTTTTCTCTGTCAGTTAATTTTGTGATTCAGATCTTGAAGTTGCCTCCAGAAAGCACACATGCTTCGTCCGAGACTTAGATGGTGTCGACCTTATTAAAGGAAATCATTGTAACGACCCAAACCCGCTCCGGAGAGTAGGCCGAAACGTCATAATCATTGTGTCATATCAAAGCATAATAAAGGCATAAAGTCATAAATGATAATATAGAACAAAGTGGAAAGCCGGAATCAAACATCGGCTCCCGTTTATGAGATCAACATGAATAACGTAATTATGATGTTTGAAGGCTAATACCTTCAGGTATTAGCCATTATTATGAAGATCTGAATGTTTGGTTTTGTTTATATCTAGATTGCTTAATTTATCGTGCAATGCTTGTTTTATTGTTTAGAAGCAGATTATACTTTTACGTGTTTTTGATTGCGACCTATCATTCCACTGGATCTAGTGATACGGACCAAAGTAATATAGATGTCAGGGATAGCTCTCCATATAGTGATTTATACATCTAGAACCATAGGATCACAAATATTGTCCTTCTAAGATCGTGCTAAGGATACGCTTCTGGCTTAACTAGTTAACGAAAACTGCCTTTAGTTTATTGAACATGTTGACTAGTAGGTGAATCTAATAATTCAACGAATAATGTTTTCTTATTCCATAGATATTTGGACCAGTGACTACTAGAGTAGAAATTGCTATTAAAAACAGTAATGGGTAAGTCTCTATGAGCTAGGTTTTACAAGATCACCATTGTTTTAATCCCTAAGATAGATATAATTAGGTTTGAAGGATGCTTATGCAATACTTTAAATTGTGACAGAATTAATATGTCAGTCTTAAGGATGAAGTCCCGCCTAAGTCTAAGAATGATATGCCTCTTCGAGATAAGTAATCATTGCACTAAATAAACAAACCAACTTCTAATCAGATTAATGATGACTAATACAGTTTTCTATTATAATGTTTGACAGCATCTTTATCTTCTGTTAATTTGCTTGCGTTGCTTAAAGTTGTCTTGAAATGATTGTAGTCACCAACCCAAAACCTGAGCCAGTCCTCTCAGGCCGAAAACCCACCCTTTACCTATTGTAAGAAATAATTAGACTAACATAGAATAACCATAGTTTGACTTAGATAGAATAACTTAGATTAGATAATCAAAATATAAATAAATGAGAGATTTAACATAACATCGCTTCAAGTGTTCGGATCACCTACTTACCACGAATCTACCACCAACTCAGGTACAAAGCTGCCCTTTAAAGGTGTTATTTTTGGTTAAGTCGGCAAAATATCTACATTAAAACTTGAACTACATAAATAAACTCCACACAATGACCATCAAGTTTTTTGGCGGCCGCTGTCGGGGACTGAAAATTAATCTGATTTTTTATTTCTGTTTTTGGTTTTTAAAACTTAAATTAGATCTAACCTTAGGGAGTAGTGTCTAATTAGATCAGATGTATAATTTGTATAATTTTTTTATATTTGTTAGTTATTTTGTTTGCTTGTATATTTGTGTGTTTAATTTAATTGTTTTGCTAAGACACTGTTCTTGTCGATAACTCGATACGGCTTATCCACTTCCATGGATACGCGTATTCCAACTTCCTATCCAATACAATCATATTCATATCAATCAATTACTACGTGTATTCACTTCTATTAAATACGACGTATCGGATCATCTGTAACAGAAACATAATCCAAAGTTTTTATATTTATCTTTTCCGTGCTAATTTTTTTTTATCCAAAAGAGCCTATCCTACTGATTGTTTATCCCTTGTTACAGGTAGTGCATGACAAGGAGTTCAACAAGCGAACTATTCACACCTTACAAAGAACCTGAACGAGAATTTCGATCATCTAGGAGACACTTCAAGACACTAAGTCTTGACGAATTGAGATCGCCTGATTTCAATTTATTTTCTGACCAAGAATACTCGGAGGAAGAAGAAGCAGAAACAATGGCGGAAACTATGAAACAGTACACGAGCAAGACCTGAGCTAACTATGGACCAGGGGTTGCTAGGCCCAAAATTGAAGACAATGATAACTTTAAGCTAAAGGGCCAATTTCTCAAGGAACTACGGACTAACACCTTCAGCGGGTCGGATCATGAAGAGCGAACAACACAAATTGAGAAAGTTCTTGAGATCGCCAATCTATTACACATGTCCCAATATTACCTATAGACCCATAGTGAATCTTAGAGCATTTATATCCCTATGTCCTTACTGGAGCCGTAAAAGCCGCGTGCTAAGAAACGAACCAACTGGTTCAATTACAACTTGGGATGGTCTTAAAACAAAATTTCTAAACAAATATTGCCCACCTGCTTAAACTGCAAAGAAGATGGAGGAAATCAACAACTTTTAGCAAGAACCAGATGAAAACCTTTACCAAACATGTGAGCGCTTTAAAGAACTCTTGATGAAGTGTCCTCAACACTATTTAACGGAGATGCAGGAGGTAATCTTATTCTATAATGGATTGGGAATCCTACTCACAAATTCTTGACTCAAGAGGTGCAATACCACAAACGACACTGTCTGATGCAAAGGTAGCCATCCAAGAAATGGCTGAATACTCTTAAAAATGGCATAATGGAACATCTAGGTCAAGAAGTACTGAAACTTCTGACGGATAGGCAGCTATACAAGCACAACTGAACAATCTAGGAAGAGAGATCAAAGAAAGTGAATGAAAAAGTCTATGAAGTTCCAGTTGGATGCGAACAATCAAAGACCCCACTACAATCCAAAGATTGCCCACTAGAAGAAGAAGGGAAAAACCCTACCAAGAAAAAGCTAACTACCTCACAATTTGGTGGACCTTTTCAAGTAGCGGGGATATAGAGCAGGCGCTTTGGGAAGTCTATCAAAGAACAATGTAATCCTTCGTACCAAACTAAGCAATCTACGGAAGATACCCTAGCAAGTTTAATGAGTGAATCGCAAATAGACACGAAGAAAACTCTAATTTGATTAAATAAATCCAAGCTTTGACGGATGTTGCCATTCGAAACCAAGGAGCATCTATTAAAACTTTGGAAATCCAAATCGGGCAAATGAGCAAGGTACTACAGGAAAGAGGATTTGGATGTCTACCTAGATCCACTGAAGCAAACCCAAGAGATCAAGTCAAGTCGATTTCAACTACTATTGAAGCTGATTCATGCCTGATACGCCGTATTGGATCATACCAATACGACGTATCCACTGGACATAGCCGTACACTGATGTACGAGGCAAACAACGATGAATTCCGTTCCAATATCGTTTGAAATGATTGACTACTGTGAAGAAAAAAAGGAACATATGGACCACAATATCTCGGAAGCTATATTTTGGAAAGCTTCACATCCATAGACCGCCAAAAAGAGAAAACCCAGAAGTTTCACTTTACTTACTTTTATTAATAATGTATGCTTTGATAATGCCCTTTTGACTTAGGAGCAACGTCTATTGATTATGGCCTCTATCGACCTAAACCTTAACTTAGGATTAGACGAATTAGCTCACACTAAGTTATAGACATTGAATAGCAGAAAAACCCCCAAAACAGGGGGACGGTGGAAAAAATATCCCACCCCCCCAAAAAGGGGGAAAAAAATAAAGCCCCTCCTTTTAAACAAAAAAAAACCCGTAAAAAAATAACACTTTCGTTTAAACAAGGAAAAACTTTTTTGTAAAAACAAAAAAATTTTTAAACATTTTTTCCCTTTCCAATTTTTTTCACATTTTTTTTTTTAGGAACTACTTTTTTTTGTACTTTCTTCCTCCCCTTTCACTTTCTTCACACTTCCTCTCTCGTCCCTCCCAAATCTCCCTCCCCCCGCCACGCACTTTTTCCCCACCCCGCGCTCTCGCCCTCCCATCTCCCTCCCCCCACCCCCCCCACCCTCCCCTTCCCTCCTTTCCCTTAGACTTATAAACTCTAGATACATGCCCGAAGATTCAAAGTGCCCATTGATCCACGGAAGAACCATTTGTTTGTGTACCGCACTGCGCAAATGATGTTTACAAAAGAAAGATTACTTTAAGGGTCGGGGAAGAAAGGATTGTCTTTTCACAAGTGAATTAAAACACCACTAGTAGTTTAATTAAGAAGTTCTACATGCTAAGTTTGAGAAAAGAAGGAACCGCATACTGGCCGTACCTACCTACATAGTTGAATTTAGAAGCCACAAAAACCAAACAAACAGCTAGGCTATAGGAGATACTTTGGGTGGTTCTAATAGATCATTAGAACCCTTTCTCTTGGAGATTACATTGGAATTAAATGACTCCCAAATAACCATTTGAGCTTAGGAGAAATCAAGGTGATGATTTAATGCCTACCATTGAGGAAGGTGAGGTAATTAAGGAATTTAGAACTAATGGATGATGAACTTAATATTGGAATTGATGATTACCCTAGTTATTGTGACTATGATAAGAGATCACAATAGATTGTGCTATAAACTTAAAGTTTCTTGCATGACAGGATATTGAATTTACGCACATTAATACTAACTTTTTCACATTATTGCACTGTCAATATGATGTCCAAAAAGTTTCATAATTCTATAATGAAAGAGAAATTGGAGTACAAGGGAAACAATGTAGTAGGAGTCTTAATGAACATATCTATCTTTGTTGGAACTTTTTCTTTGACGACTGACTTTGCAGTTTTAGAAAATATGGATGATTATCGTGATGAAGGAATAGGCGATGTTATTTTTGGCGCGAACCATTTTTAAAAGAAGTTGAAATTAAAGCAAAAAGGTTCGAAGGGATAATGACCATTTACAATGGTTATGAGGAGTAACTTACTTACCAAATGGTGCGATCACATCCGAGGTTTAAACGCCACACTAATGAGCAATGCAACAAAATCCCACCATTAACTGAAGTGTAATGCAGAACTACAAGAATAAAGGAATCTCGCAGCCATACCAAAAAGCTATAAGGGGTTCTACAAAGGAGTATTTGAATTTAAGACCCCATACATTCGAGATGCGAAGATGGAAGAATGCTCCACGCGGCACATAACGTGCATGAGATAGAATGAAAGAGAAGCTGAAGAAAATCCTAACTAAGAGACCTTCGCTGTAAACAAAATGCTCCAACGCCGTGAACACCCAGATTTTTATTAAATCGATTTTGTCTTCCAGACATCATACGCACGTATACGCCGTCAATCTTAATACGATACCGGCGTATTGATTGTCCAGACCGATATCAGTCTTTACTTTTAATGCAATTAAAAACATTATTTTGTCAGTCCTGTCAATACGAGCGTATTCATGCACAGATATGTGCGTATTTACCAAAACTGCCCCGTATTTAGTTAGTTTTAGTTCTTAATTTAAATTAACTGTAGTACCAAGATAGGAATGACACCCATTTTTCCTATGTTTTATACAAGGACCTTGGAAGCAAAGAATATCAGCGAATATTGGTGGAGACATTTTACAACAATCTGAAGTTATCTTGAAGTGTTAGAGCGTCTTGAAACATCAGGCGGCGTTCAAACCCAAAAACCCCACAGCAAGTCAGCTCAAATAAACTCAACACGGAGAATCTACCGAGCAAATATCAGGGGAGTTTCTCAGTCTAATTATTTTTAACTATCGTATTTAATGTTTTATCTATACAACGAGGACGTTGTATAATTCAAGTGGGGGGATGGAATTAGAATGTTTACTTGTCCTATTTTTCATACTAAAATGCTTAAATTTAAAAATTTCTCAAGCATACTTTTGTGAAATTACTTGATACATAACCCAGCACACGACAACCTGTTAGATATTAGTGAGGATCTTTTTGCGAAACGGCATAAGGTTCAATCTCCTCACAAAATCTAATAAGGGTTATATGTATGCCGGGTTAAGTATAAGTAATTTCACAAAATTATGCTTGAATTTTTTTTTAAAATTTTGAGCATAATTAAGCAGTAGTGTGAAAATTAGGACAAGAAAAAATTCTAATGTTCATCCCTCCACTTGAAATCTATCATCGCCCATCGTTGTAGATAGAAACATTAAATACATGAATTAAAAAGAATTAGAATGAGAAACTCCCCTGATATTTGCTCGGTAGATTCTCCATGTTGAGTTTATTAGCAAGATTTCATGTTGAACAGCCGCCTTGAAGTTTCAAACTCTAAACTTTTAAGCAGACTCCAGATTTTATTAATTCTCCACCAATATTCATCCTGAATATTTCTTCACGAGGTCATGTATAAAACCTAGTCGAAAAGCATGTTGCAATTCCTATCTTGGTACCATACGAGTTAATTTACAACTAAACTAACAAACTAAATACCTGTTAGTCTGGTGAATACGCCGTATTGCCAGAACTGACAATAATGTTTTAAAGTGCATAAAAAGTAAAGACTGATAACATCTAGACAATCAATACGCCGTATGGTATGGAGCGGATACGCCGTATTGATGTCTGGGAAGACAGACTCGATAAAATTAAATAACAATCCAGGTTGTCTCCCGGGAAGCACTTTTGTTTACAGCTAAGTCTTTAAGTTAGACTTTTCTCTTCAGCTTCTCACTCGGTGCGCGTAACCATCCATCCTTTATCCATCATCCGAAAGATTTCCTGGTAAGTTCAACACGCCTCTTCACTTGTGATTGTAAGATCACGTATTGTCACTTCTTCTACAGCAACCATTATTATTCTTCATCTTTGCACGAGTATTTTGAACATCTGTATCCTTTTATGTGCAAACCGCACCATCGCGATTTTGATAAACCACATAACTCATGCCCTTCTTTATAAAATTTTGTGTTCATATTCCCTTCATCATAATTGATGGTAGTAAATCTCGTGGCTCTTCCATCTTTTCCAACAATCATTGCTTGATTCATTATCACTAATCAAGCCTTCCATGATAGCTTTATTTTGTAAAGCTTCATCTTTTAGTTCTCTACTTCCAGAGCCTCATACCATTTAAGATCTTGGGATGCGGAGCGAGTTTCTAATATGTTAAGCACCAGGTAATTTCCTCCATTCTACAACTAACCATCCTCTCTCCAACTACAAGCTGGCCCACTTCTTGAACAACCCCACGTTATAGTTGACAGGCTTGCAAGTATGTTTGAACTTGTTTCGCTCTACCTTCCATATATAAAATAATTTAATGGGTGATGTAAAGGTATAAAGCCATTATTAAGCATGGCTTTTTATATACCCATGCATCATTCTGTTTCCATTCATAGATCCAGTCGTCTTTGTAATCTTCATAGGTTTTAAACCCTATAATATCCTTTGTAAGTAAGTCCGGATCTACTTTGAGAAGATAATTAAATTCATTAAATGCCAAACAGAGAGGCGTCTCGTGGTAAAAAACATCAGTTTTTATCTTAAAAATTTTAGCGGTTTCTTCCTTATCTCACTCTTGTCTTCTTCAAGATCAAAGAATTCCAACATCAAATACCTCAATTCATCACCAAAATAACCCCCCATTTTTAAGTAATCCCCCAAAGCTCATTTGGTGAATATAATCCATTGTATTTATAGTTTACGAACTTTGTAGCCAGCCATCCTTCGAATCTTGGATTAGTTGGGTCCTATTTTATCACGGAAGTGTTATTTCCCTCGATGCGAGAAGGCGGGTAGTATTTTCTAAAAAATTTAGAAGTTAAGTCGACCCAACAAGTGATTGATTCTTTGGTCTTATCAAACCATCTCTGTGCACCTCCAGCCAATGAGATTAAGGGAATATAACAACTCTCCTTTTACTATGACTACATTGGGTAATTTGATTGGGTCAATAATTTTTAGGTAGTATTCAATATGTTCAACTGCGTCTTTCCCGTTGTTCAACTAAAAGCATTGTTGTGCAGATCATCCAAGAATTTTCCTTTCAATTCATAAGCGTTCTTCCCGTTAACTGTAATACTTGTAATCCCGGAATAGTAATCTGCTTTGTCGTTAGCGGCGCAAATGTTTCCCATACTTCTGACTTATTTCCCTTGTCCCCATCACTTATCATCGACGTCCCTTTGATAGGTACTTTATCCTGTAACAAGGATAAAAATAACGTAAGGAATTTGCTCTAAAAGAACGATAGAAATTTTTTTTAGCACGAAAATCCAATTTGAAAACTTAGGTTCTATTCTGTTTCCAGAGAACGAATACGCCGTATTCAATAGAAGTGAATACGTTGTATTAATCGATTGAATGAATACGTTGTATTGGACAGAAAGTTGGATACGCCATATCCAATGGAAGTGGATACGCCGTATCCAATGGAAGTGGATACGCCGTATCGAGTTATCTACCAGAACAGTGTATTACAAAAACAATTAAATTAAACACACAATTATACAAACAAACAATTAAACTAACAAATATACAAAAATATACAGAATATACAAGAATATACACTAATCTAATTAACATTACTCCTAAGGGTTAGATATAATCTAATGTAAAAAAACCAAAAAACATAAAATAAAAATCTAAGATTAATTTTCACCACTAAACCCCGGCAACGCGTCAAAAACTTGATGTGTCGTTGCGTGGTGTAATATTTTATGATTCAAGTTTTTAAATTTACTATTTGGCCGACTTAAAACTAGAAAAACAACACTTAACGGGCTAGTGTACCCGGCTCGGTTGTAGATTCGTGGTAAGTAGAGGTGTCGAACACTTGAAGCGAGTTAAATCAATCAATTTATTATATTTTGGTTGTCCTAATCCTAAGTTAATTCTAATCTAAGTCACACCTATCATAATCTTACGTTAGTTCTACTCTTAAGTTCAATAGGTAAAAGGGGGGTTTCCAGCACGAGAGACCGGCAACGGGTTTGGTTTGGGCGACTACACTCAATTCAAGACACTTTACACCACGCAACACAAATTAACAGAAGATAAAAGATCGGCCGAGCGTTACGAAAGAAACTAGTAATTAGCCATCTTTAATCCGATTAAGAAGTTGTTTTGTTTATTCATGCAATGATTACTTATCACGCCAGAGGCCTCTCATTCTTAGACCATGGGCGGGACAATCTTCCTAAGACCTAGACACCATTAATTCTGTCATAATTTAAAACATCCGCATAAAGCATCTTATTCAATCTTATTATAAAACAATCTTAGGGATTTAAAGTAATGGTGATCTTGTTAAACACCCTAGCTCATAGAGACTTATCCACATACACTTAACAGGTACCACTTAAATGATGGAAATTTATACTCTAGTAGTCCACTTGTCTAACTATCCAATAGAATCAGAACATTATTTGTTGAATTATCTAGATTCACCTACTAGTCAACATGTTCAATAAACCAAAGGCAGTTTTCGTTAACTAGTTAAGCCAGAAGCGTATCCTTAGCACGATTTTAGAAGGACAATATTTGTGATCCTATGATTCCTAAATTATACAATCACTATATGAGAGCCTAATCCCTACATCAGATTACTTTGGTACGTACCCCTATCTCGCAGAACCCTAACACCGTGGACACAATCGAAAATATTCAGTCCATAACTTCGCTCACACAACAACGTCCGATGGAAGAGCAGAGGAAAACGAGAGAGACATATGCGTCTAAATATCTATCACTTAACACTAGGATACTCAGCAGATACCCGCTCACCAAGTAATCTAGACATGTCACGGCAATAGCACGCCAAACGCAGCACTTTATACTTTATAAAATCCTTGGATAACACAATAAGAATTAAGTCCTATCTAAAATCGAGCTAAATCTAATACTGCTCTGGACTCTTAACTAATACTAACGCAAAACAGCCACTACCTCTCCAGCGCTCATAATATTTGTACACATGATTGACTAGTCAAGGCGTGAATCTAATAATTCAACAAATAATGTTCTGATTTCATTGGATAGTTAGACAAGTGGACTACTAAGTATAAATTTCCATTAAGTATGTAAGTGGATAAGCCTCTATGAGCTCGGGTTTAACAATCACCATGACTTTAATCCCTAAGATAGATTATAATAAATAAAAAGGATGCTTTTATGCGGATTTTTTAATTATGACAGAATTAATGTGTCTAGGTCTTTAGCATGAAATTCCCCGCCGCAAGTCTAAGAATGATATGCCTCTTCGAGATACGTAATCATTGCACTGAATAAACAAACAACCTTCTAATCGGATGAAAATGGCTAATACAGTTTCTATCGTAAGGCTCGGCCGCTCTTTTATCTTCTGTTAATTTTTTTGCGTGGATTAAAGTGTCTTGAATTGATTGTAGTCACCAACCAAACCCGTGCCAGTCTCTCAGGCTGAAACCCCCCTTTTACCTATTAGAATTAAGATTAGAACTAACGTAAGATTATCATAGGTTTGAATTAGATTAGAATTAACTTAGATTAGACAACCAAAATATAAATAAATTGATAGATTTAACCTCGCTTCAAGTGTTCGACACCCTACTTACCACGAATCTACCACCGACCGGGTACACTGCCCGTTAAAGTGTTGTTTTTAGTTAAGTCGGCAAAATATAAATTTAAAACTTGAATCATAAAAATATACACCACACAACGACACATCAAGTTTTTGGCGCCGTTGCCTAGAACAGGGGGGTGTGAGTCTGAAAATTAAACTTGATTTTATTTTATGTTTTTGGTTCTTTTTTAACATTAGATATTCTAACCCTTAGGAGAAGTTTAATTAGATTAGTGTATAATTCTGGTATATCTTGTATTTTTGTATACTTGTTATTTAATGGTTGTTTGTATAATTGTGGTTGTAATTTAAATTGTTTTTGTAATACACTGTTCTGGTAGATAACTCGATACGGCATATCCACTTCCATTGGATACGGCGTATCCAACTTCCATTGATATGGCGTATCCAACTTTCTGTCAATACAACGTTTTCATATCAATCGATTTATACGTGCGTATTCACTTCTATTGATTACGGCGTATACGATCATCTCGAACAGAATCAGAACCTAAGTTTCCTCATAATTGATTTTCGTGCTATAAAAAATTTCTATCGTATCGTTAGAGCAAATCCTACTTAAATTTTTTAATACCTTTTACAGAAGTAACCTAATCAAAGTAGTCAGAATGAATAAGTGACCGGCGGAACAAGGGAAATAAGTCAAGTATGGAAACATTTGCGCCTAATGACAAAGCAGATTACTATTCCGGGATTACAAGTATTACAGTTAACGGGAAGAACGCTTATGAATTGAAAGGAAAATTCTTGGATGATCTGCACAACAATGCTTTTAGTTGAACAACGGAAAGACGCATATTGAACATTATTGAATACTACCTATAAATTATTGACCTAATCAAATTACCCATGTAGAATCATTATAAACTGAGAGTTAGTTATTTTCCTAATCTCATTGTACCACCCCCTGGAGGTGCACAAGATGGTTTGATAAGAACAGAAAGATCCAATCACTTGTTGGGACCGACTAACTTCTAAATTTTTTAGAAAATACTACCCGCCTTCTCGCATCGAGGGAAATAACACTTCCGTGATAAAATGGGACCCAACTAATCCAAGATTCGAAGGATGGCTGGCTACAAAGTTCGTAAACTATAAAACGATGGATATATTCACCAAAGGAGCTTTGTGGGATTACTAAAAAATGGGTGGTGATGAAATTGAGGTATCTGATGATGAATCTTCTGATCTTGAAGAATACTGGAGTGATAAGGAAGAAACCGCCAAAATTTTTAAGATAGAAACTGATGTTTTTGACTACGAGACACCTCTCTGCTTGGCATTCAATGAATTTAATTACCTTCTCAAAGTAGATCCGGACTTACTTACAAAGGATTATAGGGTTTTAAAACCTAGGAAATTACACAGACGACAGGATCTAAGAAAGGAACGAGAATATCCATGGGTAATAACAAGCCATGCTTGCTAATGGAATAATGGAAGAAGCGAAACCAGTCAAACAACTTGCAAGCCTTTCAACGATAAACTGGGAGGTTCAGAATGGCCACTTGTTATGTTGGAGAGAGGATGGTTATTGTAATGGAGGAAATTTACCCGGTGCTTACCATATTAGAAACTCGCTCCATTACCAAGATCTTAAATGGTATGAGGCTCTGGAAGTAGAGAACTAAAAGATGAAGCTTTACAAAATAAAGCTATCATGGAAGGCTTGATTAGTGATAATGAATCAAGCAATGATTGTTGGAAAAGATGGAAGAGCCATGAGATTTACTACCACAATTATGATGAAGGGGAATATGAAAACCAAATTTATAAAGAAGGGCATGAGTTATGTGGTATCAAAATCGCGAGGTGCCGGTTTGCCACATAAAAGGATACAAGATGATCAAATACTCGTTCAAAGATGAAGAATAATATGTTGCTGTAAAAGAAGACAAATACGATGATCTTACAATCACAAGTGAAGAGGCGTGCTGAACTTACCAGGAAATCTTTCGGATGATGGACGAAGGATGGATGGTTACGCGCACCGAGTGAGAAGCTGAAGAAAAGTCTAACTTAAAGACTTCGCTGTAAACAAAAGTGCTTCCCGGGAGACAACCCGGATTGTTATTTAATTTTATCGAGTCTGTCTTCCCAGACATCAATACGGCGTATCCGCTCCATACCATACGGCGTATTGATTGTCTAGAAGTTATCAGTCTTTACTTTTTATGCACTTTAAAAACATTATTGTCAGTTCTGGCAATACGGCGTATTCACCAGACTAACAGGTATTTAGTTTGTTTAGTTTAGTTTAAATTAACCGTAGGTACCAAGATAGGAATTGCACATGTTTTTCCTATGTTTTATACATGACCTCGTGAAAGAAATATCGATGAATATTGGTGGAGAATTTATAAAATCTGGAGATCTTAAAGTGTTAGAGTCTTGAAACTTCAAGGCGACTGTTCAACACAATTCTTGCTCATAAACGTCACAATGGAAATCTACCGAGTCAAATATCAGTGGGAGTTTCTCATATCTATTCCCTTTTTAATTCCTGTATTTAATTGTTTTAACTACAAACGAGGAACGTTGAAAATTCAAGTGGAAGGGATGAAAATAGATGTTTACTTGTCCTAATTTGTCACACTAAAAATGCCTTTAAATTTATGCTCAAATTTAAAAAAAATTCAAGCATAATTTTTGTGTAATTACTTGATACTTAACCCGCATACAATAACCCTTATTAGATATTGTGAGGATTTAACCTTATCCGTTTCTAAAAAATCCTCACAATATCTAACAAAGGTTATTGTGTGCGGGTTATGTATCAAGTAATTTCACAAAAGTATGCTTGAAACTTTTTTAAATTGAGCATAATTTAAGCATTTTAGTATGAAAAATAGGACAAGTAAACATTCTAATTCCCATCCCCCCACTTAGAATTATACAACGTCCTCGTTTATCGATAAAAAATTAAATAACGAGAGTTAAAAATAATTAACTGAGAAACTCCCTGAATATTTTTGCTCGTCTAAGAGATTCATCCGTGTTTGAGTTTATTTGAGCCAAGATTGTGGTGTTTGAACAGCCGCCTTGATGATTCAAGACTCTAACACTTCAAAGATCAATCGACAGATTGTAAATTCTCCACCAATATTCTCGCTGATATTTCTTTGCTTCCAAGGTCCTGTATAAAACATAGGAAAAACGTGTGCATTCCTATCTTGGTACCTACAGTTAATTTAAATTAAACTAAACAAACTAAATACGGGTCAGTTTTGGTAAATACGCCATATCATGTGCATGAATACGCCGTATTGACAGAACTGACAATAATGTTTTTAAAGTGCATAAAAAGTAAAGACTGATAACGTCTGGACAATCAATACGCCGTATCGTATGGAGCGGTACGAGTATTGATGTCCTTGGGAAAAGACAAAATCGATTAAAAAAAAGATCAGGGTTTCTCACGGAAGCACTTATTGTTTACACGAAGTCTTTAAGTTAGCTTTTCTTCAGCTTCTCTTCATTCTATCTCAGCACGCTTATGTGCCCGCGAGTGACCAATCTTCCATCTTCGCATCTCGAATTAATCGGGTCCTTAAATAATACTCCTTTGTAGAACCCCTTAAGCTTTTGGTATGGATGCGAGATTCCATTCATCTTATCTTCTTCACTTACCTTCAGTAATGGTGGGATTTTGTTGCATTGCTCATTAGTGTGGCGTTTAAACCTCGGATGTGATCGCACCATTTGGTAAGTTACTTCATCATCACCATTGTAAATGGTAATTATCCCTTCGAACCTTTTTGTTTTAATTCCAACTTCTCTTAAAAATGGTTCGCCAAAAATAACATCGCCCATTCCTTCATCACGATAAGCATCCATATTTTCTAAAACTGCAAAGTCAGTCATCAAAGAAAAAGTTCCAACAAAGATAGATATGTTCATTAAGACTCCTACTACATTGTTTCCCTTGTACTCCAATTTCTCTTTCATTATAGAATTATGAAACTTTTTTTGGACACAATGCAAATAATGGAAAAAAGTTAGTGTGCGTAAATTCAAATCCTGTCATGCAAGAAAACTTTAAGTTGTAAGCACAATCTATATGGATCTTCTTATCATAGTCACAATAACTAGGGTAATCATCAATTCCAATATTAAGTTCATCATCCATAGTTCCTAAATTCCCTTAATTAACCTCACCTTCCTCAATGTAGGCATTAAATATCCACCACGATTTCTCCTAAGCTCTCAAGGTTCATTTAGATCATTTAAATCAATGTAATCCTCCAAGAAAGGGTCTAATGATCTATTTAACACCAAAGTATCTCCTATAAGCCTGGCTTCTAAATCAAGTTCCATTCTTTTTCTCAAACTTAGCATGTAGAACCTCTTAATTAAACTACTAGTAGGTTTAACACTTGTGAAAACAATCCTTTCTTCCCCGACCCTTAAAGTAATCTTTCTTTTGAAAACATCAATCTTAGCATAGGTGGTAGACAAAAATGGTCTTCCGAGATCAAGGGCACTTTGATAATCTCGGGCATAGTCTAGAATTATAAAGGTCCTACAGAAAGTAAATTTACCAATTCCCACTAGTACGTTTTTAGCTATTTCTTTTGGATATTTCACAGTCCTGTATGCTAATTCAACTGTCAACTTAGTGTGAGCTAATTCGTCTAATCCTAAGTTAAGGTAGGTCGAGAGAGGCATAACACTAACGCTAGCTCCTAAGTCAACAAGGGCATTATCAAAGCATACATTATTAATAAAGTAAGGTAAAGTGAAACTCTCTGGGTCTTTCTCCTTTTTGGGTATGGATTGTGAAGCTTCAAAATAAGCTTCCGAGAATTGTGGTCCATATGTTCCTTTCTTTTCTTCACAGTAGTAATCATTCAAACGACTTGGAAACGGAATCATCGTTTGTCTTGTCTCGTACATCAGTGTACGGCTATGTCCAGTGGATACGTCGTATTGGTATGATCCAATACGGCGTATCAGGCATGAATCAGCTTACAATAGAGTTGAAATCGACTTGACTGATCTCTTGGTTTGCTTCAGTTGATCTAGAAGACATCCAAATCCCTTTCCTGTATACCTAGCTCATTTGCCCGATTTGGATTCTAAAGTTTTAATAGATCTCCTTGGTTTTCGAATGGCACCATCCGTCAAAGCTTGGATTTTTAGTTAATCAATTTGAGTTTTCTTAGTGTCTCTTTGCCGATTCCACTCATAAACTTGCTCATGGTAGCTTCCGTAGATTGCCCTTCGTTCTCAGGTACGAAGGATTCGCATTGGTTCCTTTGTAGAAACCCAAAGCTCTGCTCCTATATTCCCCTCCTTGAAAAGGTCCACCAAATTGCGTATAGTAAGCTTCTTCTAGGGTTTCCCCCCTCTTCCTTTAGTGGCAATCTTTGGTGTAATGGGGTTCCTTTGCCATTGTTCGCATCCAACTTGAACATCATAGACCTTTTCATTTACTTTCTTGATCTCTTTTCCAAGATTGTTCAGTTGTGCTTGTATAGCTTGCCAATCCGTCATAAGCTTCCAGCACTTCTTGACCTAGGATGTGTCCATTAAAAGCCATTTTTAGAGTATTCAGCCCCCATTTCTTGATGCTCCTTGGGATCAGCAGTCTTTGATGGTATTGCACCTCTTGAGTCAAGAATTTGTCGAGTAGGAATTCCTAATCCATTATAGAACAAGATTACCTCCTGCATCTCCGTTAAATAGTGTTGAGGACACTCATCAAGATTTCTTTAAATCGCTACCATGTTTGGTAAAGGTTTTCATCTGGTTCTTGCTGAAAGTTGTTGATTTCCTCCATCTTCTTTGCAGTTCGAGCAGGTGGGCAATATTTGTTTAGAAATTTTGTTTTAAGACCATCCCAAGTTGTAATTGAACCAGTTGGTTTGTTTCTTAGCCAACGGCTTGCGGCTCCAGTTAAGGACATAGGGAATGCTCTAAGCATCACTTGGTCTATAGTAATATTTGGAATGTGGAATAGATTGACGATCTCAAGAACTTTCTCAATGTGTTCGTTCGCATCTTCATGATCCGAACCGCTGAAGGTGTTAGTACGTAGTTCCTTGAGAAATTGGCCCTTTAGCTCAAAGTTTTATCATTGTCTTCAATTTTGGGCCTAGCAACCCTGGTCCATAGTCAGCTCAGGTCTTGGCTCGTGTACTGATTCATAGTTCCGCCATTATTTCTGCTTCTTCTCCTCGAGTATATCATGGTCAGAAAATAAATGAAATCAGGCGATCTTTCCCCCCCCAATTCTCAAACACTTAGTGTCTTGACAAGTCCTCCAGATGAGATCGAAATTCTCGTTTAGGTTCTTTGTAAGGTGTAAATAGTTCGTTCGTAGAACTCCTTGTCATGCACTACCTGAAACAAGGGATAAACAATCAGTAGAGATATGCTCTTTTGATAAAAAAAATTCTAGGTTACGGAAATCAAATATAAAAACTTTGGATTATGTTTTCTGTTACAGATGATCGATACGTCGTATTTATAGAAGTGAATAACACCGTATTAATTGATTGAATGAATATGAATGTAATTAGGATAGAAAGTTGGATACGCCCGTACCAATGGAAGTGATACGCCGTACGAGTTTATCGACCAGAACAGTGTATTAGCAAAATAATTAAATTAAACACACAAATATACAAGCAAACAAATAAACTAACAAATATAAAAAAAATATACAAAATATACACTGATCTAATTAACACTACTCCTAAGGGTTAGATCTAATTTAATGTTAAAAACCAAAACACAAAATAAAAATCAAGATTAATTTTCAGTCCCCGACAGCGGCGCCAAAAACTTGATGTGTCATTGTGTGGTGTTTATTTATGATAGTTCAAGTTTTAAATTTATATTTTGCCGACTTAACCAAAAATAACACTTTAACGGGCAGTGTACCTGGTTGGTGGTAGAATTCGTGGAAGTAGGGTGTCGAACACTTGAAGCGATGATTCAATCTCTCCATTTATTTATATTTTGGTTATCTAATCTAAGTTAATTCTAATCTAAGTCAAACCTATGCTAATCCTATGTTAGTTCTAATCCTAATTCTAACAGGTAAAAGGGGGGTTTCAGCCTGAGAGACTGGCACGGGTTTGGTTGGTGACTACAATCAATTCAAGACACTTTAACCCATGCAAGCAAATTAACAGAAGATAAAAGAGCGGTCAATCCTTATGATAGAAAACTGTATTAGCCATCATTAATCTGATTAGAAGTTGGTTTGTTTATTTAGTGCAATGATTACTTATCTCAAGAGGCGACATATCATTCTTATACTTAGGGCGGGACTTCATCCTAAGAACCTAAGACATATTAATTCTGTACACAATTAAAGATCTGCATAAAGCATCCTTATAACCTAATTATAATCTATCTTAGGGATTAAAACAATGGTGATCTTGTAAAACCCTAGCTCATAGAGACTTTACCCACTTACTGTTTAATAGCAATTTATACTCTAGTAGTTCACTTGTCCAAATATCCAATGGAATCAGAACATTATTCGTTGAATTATCTAGATTCACCTACTAGTCAACATGTGCAATAAACTAAAGGCAGTTTCGTTAATAGTTAATCAGAAAGCGTATCCCTTAGCACGATCTTAGAAGGACAATAGTTTGTGATCCCTATGGTTCTAGCTGTATAAAATCACTATATGGAGAGCTTATCCCACTCTGATATTACTATGTCCGTACACTAGATCCAGATTTGAATGATAGGTCGCCATACAAAAACACTTAAACAATATAAATATTGATAAACATAAACAAGCAATGCAACGATAATTAAGCAATCTAGATAAAAACAAAACCAAACATTCAGAATCTTCATAATAATGGCTATAATCCTGAAGGTATTTGCCTCAAACATCTTAATAAAGACAAAAGTAAATGGTTTAGCATGTACACTAACCGAGTTAATGAAGAGATACCACAAAATAAACATTACAAAAGTATAAGAAATTACACGTTGTCTTCTATGGATTGGAATGCATTGCAAGACCTCTTCTGCTCTTTTTCTCTTCTAAAAATCGACTTTTGTGGTTTAGGTATCGAGAATATGATTTAGCACACTTAAAACTCATTTTTGAGTTTTGTAGAGCATATTGTTAGGTTTAAGAAAAAGGCTCGGTCACCCCGTGTATTGTCTAGAATAGCATAGCTTGTAGTTTAATAGTAAGCGTATGACTCATGGTACTGGGCCGGGTCTTTTACCCACTTGTAAGCTCATACCATAGCCCTTTGGGGAATCTAAACTCTTGTATAAATTCCCCTTTCCAGTCATGGGAAGGGGTTGGTTGTTCATTTGATAATACACACACTTAAAGGTGTTTTCTATCACTAGACTAGTCACTTCTCTCTCTATAAATTCGGCCAACCCATCATTCCTAAGCGTGTATGTGATTACCAAATTTACTACAATCGGTAATCAAGCCGCATGGGATGATTAGATAGATTTGTGTGCAGTTTCTTGTTATTTTAGAATAAAAAGTTTGGAGTTTTTTGAAGGTTTATGGATCTTTTGTCTTCTGACACTCTTTAATTCTCACGTTTTTGGTGTTAAAGTTAGATTTTCTTATTTGTTGTTGTAACCTTCTAGGGATCAATTGTGCAAAAGAAACCAAGCCCAAAAATGTTCAAAAGGGTGATTTTTAGGTTTTTTAAGTGCAAAAGTTCGTATTTTTCTTGACTGCGTTTTGGTCCTCTTGGGGACTTCTTGGTTGCGTTTTGCCTCAAATAGTACTAGACGTTTTGTCCAGCAGAAAGTACACTGCATTTTGTCGTTTTGTACAGTACAACAGTATTATGTGTTTTTGTCCTTAATAGTTGTGCTGTTTTGGACACTGCGTTTTGGTCATTGTGTTTTGGTCATTGCGTTTTGCTTATTGAAGACTGCGTTTTGGTTACTGCGTTTTGTGTCCTGCGTTTTGTCCCAAGTTGAAGACCCTTATTGCGTTTTGGTGGAAAGAATCCCTGGCAAAAAAAATTCTACATTGCGTTTTGTCTTAGCTTCTTGACTGCGTTTGTCTTGAACACCTCACTGATAGATTTGTCTGAAACTTTGACTGAGACTTGTCCTAGATTTCCTGACTGAGACATGGTCTATTGCATCGTCTAAACTTAATTAAACCAAACCACATCACAAAACAAACAATATACCACCTATATCATCCAACAATCATAACATTTAAAAATACAATCACTACTCATGTACCGATCCAAGTTGATCATAATACAAGTAATTAACCCTGTCCAGTAATTCAGATGATATTCAAGCGGCCGATTCCGATACCCGCCCTCCTATGCTCGATAGGACTGATTACGAATCATGGTCACAACGAATCCGATTGTACTGTAGGGGAAAGGAAAATAGATTGCAAATTCTTCAGTCGATTGATCAAGGACCATTTGAGCTTGGAACCACAAGGGATACACTCGGACTACCCCGATGGAAGGGTTCTTCTTGGACTAGAAAGGCCCAACATTGAGGATCGCAGTGACAAGGATAAGAAACGATATGAATGCAGATGTCCGTGCCATCAATATTGTGCTTTCAAGGATTACCCAAAATATCTACTAACTCATCAATCCGAACATTGAAAGCAAAATCAATTTGGGACAACGTCAAAATACTTCTTAGCAGTTCTGCGCACCAAAAGAAGAAGTAGAATCTCAGATGATACGATGAGGTTTGAGAGGTTCAAGATTGCTTCCAGGTGAAAACATCACTGAGTACAATGTTCCTACACAAGCTTGGTCAAACGCAAGAGGAAAAGCAGCATGACAATGCCTAACATTCAACTGAAACCAAGTTTGCTAACACTATGTCACCTGAATAGGATAGGTTCAAGACAGCCGTAAACTCAACAAAAGGTCTGAAAGAGACAAATCACGAACATCTGTATCATACCTAAAAACAAATGAGCAGCCTGCTGCACAAGATCGCCTGATTATTAAAAGAATCAACTCCTGCTACAAATGATCAACTAGACATTTAGAGTCAACGGTCCAACCTCATTGCCCAATCATCACATATTCAGTCTCCATCAATATCCTTCCTTCATCACAAACCCTTTAATCACACAAAATCCAATTCCTGAAACGTCAACCAAATTGATTCGATAACACCCAAACTGATGAAAATACTTAACAACATTTACCAAACAAATGCACTCCTGCCCAATCCTTCAGAGCAATGCATCCTCAGGACCAATAATCAACTTCAAACCTCATCTAACACCCTCGGGTTGTCGTTCAGAATGTTCAAGGCAACAGAATCAAAATCAAAATCAGAGGTATTTTGCTTGGGGAAATGGTGCTGCAGGAAATGGGGGCGCACAAAATAGAGCTGGGAATGCCAATGCAGGTCAAGTGTTATAATTGTAATGGGATTGGACATATTGCACGGAACTGTACTCAGCCGAAGCGTCCACGGAATTCTGATTACTTCAAGGACAAGATGCTGCTGATGCAAGCCCAAGAGAATGGTGCAGTTCTGGATGAAGAGGAACTACTCTTTCTGGCTGGTGAACAGGCCAACACCTTTGATGCAGATGCGGATAATCAACCAGTCCAAGACTTAGCTCTGAATGAGGACAACATTTTCCAGATAGATGAATGTGACGCTTTTGATTTAGATGTTGATGATGAACCGACTGCTCAGCCGAGCCAGCAAATCCACAAGTTGGTCCATCTAATGCATCAATCTTATCTGAGGTACATATGCTGGAAAATGCTATTGATCATAGTGTTACTAATCAGGACGAAAATGAGATTCATAATGAAGTACAACATGCAAATGTTATTGACTCAACTAGTGTCGATATAGGTAACAGTAATGTTATTCCATATGAACAATATTTTTCGGTCGATAATATTTCTGTTGTGCCAAGTTGTGCATCTTCTGCTCTAAATGATGTATGTGTGTCGTCTGATAATGATGCGTTCGTTCCTCATGACCTAATAGCCACTGAACTTAAGATCTATAAGGAACAAGTTGCCATTTATGAGCAACGTGCTAAGTTTGAACTGACTGAACGTGAATAGCGAATGGATGATCAAATGCGTATGCTTATTCAAAATCGTAATAAAATGGAAGAAAATCTTAAAAAGGAACTTCATTCTGTTAAGTTGCAACTTAATTCAACTATGGAAAACAACAAGATATTTGAAGAAATTGTAATGACTTTGAAACATGAGTTTAAACAGAAAGAGTCCAAATTCCTGACTGATTTTTCTAATCTAAAACACCTTAACGATAAACTTGAGAATAAGCTTCACTCACAAGATCAATCCATTTAAACTGTCCATATGATGTTAAATCCTACTCAAGTGTATGACCAAAAGATTAAAACTACGCTAGGTGCCCAGAACGCTTTTTACCTCAGACAGGTCAAAAAGGCCCAATCGGCACTATATGATGGTGAAGAACTTCTTAAGACTCATCATCTGCCAGTAATTGTTCCATCACCTGAGGAAGACCTAGAGTTAGCAGAGACCATAAGAAATAAATTGCATGCGAAAATGAATGACTCTGCCTGTG
>BQNB010044493.1:0-44853 GCA_026074375.1 Tanacetum coccineum
TCCATTAACTAATTATTAACCAAAAAACCGCACAACTCTATTTATTAAACGATTATATATAAAGGTGAAACAAGCTAATGGGAGAAAAAGCCACAATTAACACTTATGAGCCTTAAAGAAATCCAACTATTCTATGTTTAGCATCAAAACTTATATTCTACTCTATCATCTCTTGTTCTTCACAATTTAAAATTTCTAATAAAGAAACTCGTGAATACTTAGCCTAATAAATCGATCTTCGCATATTTAAAATCAATTATGGGAACTTGCAAAATCTTGACTTTTTTAAGCTAGACTTGCTTTTTATAGCTCCTTGTATAAAAGATTAGCAAAATTCAATCTATTACATGTTAAGGAGAAAGCTAAGATATAAAATCGGTCGGGTCAAAATTTACTTTTGTTCTCACCAACGGAAAGCCTACATTCGTGTCAAAACACTTATTATCAACTATTTTTTTTCTATCATTTATTTATTTATTTATTTATTTTTATTATGAACATGAACATTTAAATTTTTACATATATAAAATTTTAAAATTTTCGCGGGAAAACAGGGTACGTGAGAACAACGAGCTAAGGTAGGTAAGATCATATCGAAGATATACTACAAAAATTTGATTACAATACGTATAAAGAAATTTACTAGAAATCCTTGAGGACAAAGATTAAAAGTAAAATTCACACGAAAATATTGTACGTTAACCGGTAAGTGTTCACCGGGTCGTTTATACCCCAAGAATCGTGAAATTGAAACTCCGTTTTTTATTTGGACAATGATTTGAATTGGTTTCAGACTTTTTGAATTGGTTTTCTATTTCTACAATTAAGAACACATAAAACATTCAAAGGAAAACAATTAAGCATAAAAACAATAACAGAAATTAAAGAAACGCGGCAATTAAAACTTAAATTATCTAAAATTAAACCTAAAATGATTTTTTTTTACTTTTCCTAATCCTAATTACTAACTTGTAAGAAAAAAAACTAAGGAAATCCTAAACCGAGAGTGCTTAAAGTAAAAAAATGAAGAAAACAAGAACGGGGATCAAATCCCGTTCTTTAAAAAAATGAAATTCTTAAATTTTAACCCTACAAAAGTAAATTTAAATCCTAAGCCTAAAATATGATAAAAGAAAATTTTATAAAAAAGAATTTTATTTTTTTGATTATTTTTCTATTTTTTATTATTTTTTAAAGTTTTTAATAAAGAAAAATGATTTCAAATTAGTAAATTTAACTCTAAAAATCTAGAAAAATCACAAAGTGTATCAAATGAAAAGACTGATTTTATAAAAATAAGACCTAAAAATAAGCTGGCCAAATAAGCCCTAATAAGCTACGGCTTATTATGAAAAATAAGAAAACTAAATAGGTTTAAAAGGCTAGTGTAGGGCTATCATAACAGATAGCCCTACTGGTGCTGGTGGTTTGAGTGTGTGTATGCTAGGACGTGTGTGTGTGAAAGGTTAGGTCATGGGTTCGAATCCCATGGCCTAGCTTTTTGTATTTTTTTTTCAAAATTTTTAAAAAACAAAGTTGTAAAACAGATGAAAATAAGCAAATTTTTCAAAAGGAACTTTTTATGAAAACACCTAAATAAGCTGGAAAAAAGCTTAAAAGGAGACAGAATTGACTTAACACTTATATTGGCTTTTTGACTTACTCAAGGAAACACATAAGCTAAAATAAGCCAACACCTAAGCAAATTAAGCTACTACTATTCTAAAATTAACCTAATAAGTAAGTTGAAACAAGATTTGAGCAAAAATAATAAGCATTAAGCTGAGAATCATGAAAAATCTTTTGATACAAGTCTGCATACCAAAACAGACAAACAATATACGCCTAACTATCGTAACTTGACATTTCTAGCCCTTCGTATCTAACAAATAATAATCTAATGTAATTCTGTATTAGCTGACATATTTTAAGGCTAACAACTAACAATGATCAACTTTATGCGTACTTGGGACAACTTGAATTTCATGCAAATGAGGTTCGTTTAATGCATGAACGCAACTCCGATCCGCATACGTTTGGACAACCCTCAGATACCTAGTCTCCTTATCCCCAACTCATCAGCACTCAACCAGAAACTCTTAATTTCATCAACCACTAAGTTCACCAATCATCTCTACAGCATGGTTCACCTTATCAGTCTCAACAATACTTAAATAATCAATCATCAACACACAATAACTTATCCATCCAATGATTATCAATCATCAGTTCATCACAACGTTTATTCACCACCATCATCCATCCCTCAATGGAAGTATGCTCCACAGTTACCCTACAATTCTAAAGTTTCCACTAACTAGACCAGTTTCTACTTGTTCATTGTTCTAGAAAGGTGATGATCCTATTTGATAGCATCAATTACATGATGTCTTTCTTGACTACTATTGTCACTTCCCGCTATCCTACTACCAAAATCAAGCTGAGGAATTTGTCAAACCAAACCCTAGGCAACAAGATACCATTAATGATGGAAGGGTGACCTTACAACCAATTCAGGGGAGACAACCCTCTTTTGCTGTGGGTACCACAAGGACCTACACTCCAGGAGAAAGTGGAAGAAATTCGAGGAAACAAAGGACTGTTATTTGTTACAACTACAAATGGGAAGGACGCATGTCTAAACAGTGCACTAAACCTAAGAGGAAACAGGGTGATTCGTGGTTTAAGGAGAAAGTGTTGCTGGTACAAGCTCAAGCACATGGTCAAATTCTAAATGATGAGGAACTAGCATTTTTGGCAGATCAAGATATTCCTGAAGGTCATGCCATACAGACTGTCATTACTCACAATGCTGCTTATCAAGCTGATGATTTGGATGCATATGACTCTGATTGTGATGAACTCAACACTGTTAAAGTTGCTCTCATGGCGAATTTATCTCATTATGGTTCAGATGCTCTCGCTGAGGTACACAATCATGATAATGTGAATAACAATATGGTTAATCAAGTTGTGTAGGCGATGCAGTCTTCTGAACAGTCGAATGTTGTAAACTATTCAGAGACTAAAATAACTAGTGATAGCAATATTAATTCTTATTCTTAGTATGTGATTGAATCACAACATGCATCTGTTTAGAATTCTAACTCTTCTACACAACAAGATGCATTGATATTATCTGTGATTGAACAACTGAAAACCCAAGTAGTTAATTGTACCAAGATAAATCTGGACAATAAAAGTGTCAATGATACTTTAACTGCTGAGCTTGAAAGATATAAGGAACAAGTTAAAGTTTTGAAAGAAGGACAAAATGTTGATTTAAGGAGTAATAATAACATTTCAGATTCATGTGCACAGTCTGTAGAGATTGATCATCTTAAACAAACTCTTTCTGAACATTTAAAAGAAAAGGAATCTTTAATGCAAACAGTTACTCTTCTCAAAAATGATTTTAAGAAAGAAGAATCTAGGAACATAGATAGAGAGATTGCTTTAGAAAAGAGGATCAAACAGCTAGATAATATTGTTTTTAAAAGAGATCAATCTGCACAAACTGTTCACATGTTGACGAAACCTCAGTTTTTCTATGATCATACCACTAAACAAGCTCTAGGTTTTCAAAATCCTTTCTATCTGAAGAAAGCTCAGCAGTTGGAACCAAAGCTTTATGATGGTAATGTCATTAAGAATACGAGTGCTATTGTGATTCCTGACTCCGAAGAGACCCTAATGCTTGTTGAAGAGAGTCGTTCAAAAATGCTTTTAAAACAAAATAATATGATGTTAGAAAAGGAAAAGCAAGTTGATACCACACCGATATATTATGTTGCTCTTAACAAAGATTTTTCGACATGATTTGTTCCACAAACTGAATTATATGCTTAACAAGCCTTTTGGTCTAAGAATTCTGTGAATTCTTCAGAACCCACACTTTCTATTAGACCCACCAATGTTGAGGTTCCAACAAACTTCCTAAATTCAGCATGTTAACACAAGTTAAAAAAAACTTAAATACCATCTTTGCAACTTTGATTGGGAATCAAAGAAGGAAGGACCACACCCACAGCTAATTACTGAGGTTCGTGGTGTTTCGAACATACAAAAGCTTGTATAGGGATGAAATAATTCCATTTGTAAAAGCTCTAAAGGACATATTTATCACATTCAACCAACATTGGTTTGAATGAACTTTCTAAAGTCTAAATGTCTTCCTATAAATGGAACAGGCTGTGGAACAACATCGTATTGAGTAAAAAACATTTGAAGTTAAGATGAATCAAGTTTTGAACGAAAATGAACGACTCTTGGAACAAGTGATGAGCAAAGATATTGTGAACTTACTTGATAATACCATCTGCGTGCAGAATGATTCAGTGAATGTTCATGAAGTTTCAAAAGTGTCCTCAAACTTGAGACTAAGCTTCAAACTGATTTTTGTTAAAGGGAAACTTAACGAAAAACAGCTTTCGAAAATTTTACATACTTAAAAACATTGCCCATATCCTTAGAATTTACCACTCAACTTAAACAGAAATTTTCAAAGGGAAAATTCTGTTTCAAATCAAAGTGTTCCAGTTTTGATCCAATTGTTTGAATTAAAAGATTGGAAAGCTCAGTCCCACAGAGAAAGACACGTAATTAAGAAAGTTGAAAGATAAATTAAATCTCTAATGAAAAAATTGATAAGATAAGATCAAGATAGACTTTCGAAAGAGATTTGAAACCATTAATATTGAATTGGATCATAAGGTGGTGTTTTGATCAATCACGATTAATCACTATCCACTTCATATAACCGAACCACTGATTCGAGTAAGGAAAAGAGAAAGAGATATGATTTCTAGAGAGAGAAACTAGTGAGAGAGTTGAGAGAGAATTAGAGATATTATTTAGAAATGAAAGAGTTATCTTTTTTTTCTAAGTGGAAAAGATATATATATATACCCCGACTCATTAAGTGACGTTCGGGATATTTGACTAGGACCCGGGCTCGGGTTTTGCTTGGGATTGATAGCAGTTTTATATACACTATAAAATATATTATAAAATAATATTCCACAAGAGCAATTAATAAAATTACCAAGTTACTCTTGGTAAAATTCACTCTCAAAAATATATAATATAATATATAATACGTATATTAAAACCGGGCAAATATGATCACCCGGGTCGTTTCCCCAACGACTAGTGAAATTGAAACCTTGTTTAAGCTTGGATTATGATTTGAATAAGCAAATGATATTTTTGATAATCTATATCTACTAAATGAAAGCAACAATTAAAATTGAACAATTAAAAGCAATTAAACAATTAAACTAATACGGAAAATAAATAAAACGCAACAATTAAGCAAATCTACTAAAATTAAACCCTAAGATTGCAAACTAATTAAACTAATTTTCTACACCTAAATTAGGATAAAAGAAAATTTTAAGAAAATTAAAAATATTTTTTAGATTATTTTTGAATTTTTTATTAATTAAAAACTATTTAATGTTAATTAAATCCTAAAATTAAAAAAAAATAATTGAAATTAAGTTTTTCCTAAGTAAAATAAGTAAAAAGAAGATTTTAGAAAAAGAAATTACTATTTTTTGGCTTTTTAGATTAAAAGATATGATTTTTCTAAAATTAAAAACTATAAAAATAATAAAATTATTAAAAAATAGAATCCTAAAATTTTTATAAAAATTATACTAAATAAAGAAAATATGCAGAAATTTAATAAAAATAAAAGCCCTAATTTTTACTTTTTATTTAAACCTTAATTAAACTAATTGAAAGCTAAACCCTAATTACTAATAAAAATAGTAGATTTAACTAAAACTTAACAAAAGACTTAACTAAGGACTAACTATGCAAATACTAGAAGGACTAACGGAGCAAAGATACTAACTGATGAAGGTCTAACTGAGAATCAATTAAAAACTAAACATTACAAAACCAGTCCCTGAGGATCTAACTCGTTTTCACCCTTAGTCCTAAATAGCTTAAAAATAAGGTGATGTTAAAATCAGCTTAAAATTCAAAACTCAAAAGACCAAAGTTGTAGAAAAGCTGGGAGAATCATTTAACAAAATCACTATTGTCTAAAACTAAAATATAAGCTCTACAGAGTGTTTAAAAATAAAAATGACGTTCTGACCTCAAATTTAGGCATTTCGAGCTCATTTTTTTACTAATGCTGTGTCACAAGGCTTGAAATAAGCTCAAATTGAAAACCAAAAGCTATTCTAGATAGCTTATAATGTGTATGAACTAGAAATGATAAGAAAACTAAACTGAAAACACTGAAAGTTAACTAAAATCAAGGAACAAATAAGCAAACTCAAGAAAAACACTTAAAACTTCAAAAACCAAATTGGCCAAAACCTTAAATAAGCTAAGACAGAACCTTAGCTTATGAAAACTTAACAAACAACCTATAAGCTACAAATTCAAGTCATAAAAACAGATACCACAAGCTAAAAATATAAATTTAGGAACTAAAGAATTACTTTACTACCCGAATTTTTTGGTCTTTTGGAAATTTTTGGAAACTTTAAGGCAAATGACACCTAGGTAATTAATCTAGAAAATTTTAAAAAGAAGTTTTAATCTATATAAACGAATGTAATAAAGCTACAAGCTTTGCTGAAATTTTAAAGAGCTAACAACTTATTTAACTAACTAAAATGCAAAAAATAAGCAACAGGCAGATTAACTGTTAAGTTAATGCGGGGGTGTGCATTTGAACCAAATGGGTCAAAACCATTTTGCAGGAAACTTTGATGAGAAAACCAACAATAGACACACTCAATGAGTGTGTCTAAACACAATGCAACAAATAACAAGTCCACGAAAGCTTGGTTTCAAATTAATCAAACAAGAGATAAAGGAAAAAGGTGTCCTGGTGCAGGAACAAAGAGAATAAGCCACAAAATGCTTAAAAATACAAGCCAATGATTCAAACCTCTATAAAACTTAATCAATTATTAACTCTAAGCTGACCAAAGAAAAATTACCAATTAGCTTTGACTTTTTGAGGTCAAATTTGCATAAACCAAACACCCCTTAAAAAGTGACAGATTCAAATTAAGCTTATGAAATGAAAATCTATTGGACCAAACTTAATTACCAGATATCAATGAGCTTATAATCATCCTATTGAGCTTATTTAAACATTCAAATAAGCCAAAATCACAAAACTACTGATAATGTATTGAAATTAAACCAATGACAGATTACAAAGAGCAAATTCAAAGAAATTAAGATCTAATGACTAGACTTTAAAAACAGATGAGAAAATGCAAGTAATAAGCATAATCAAACATGAATAAGCTCAAATAAGCATTAGACTAGCAAATAGAACAATTAATGAGCAGGTAGATAATTATTAAGCTAGAAAATGAAAAGTAACTAGGAAATTTAAAAAAGGTAACTTACACTAGCTTCAGCTAAACAGAAGCTTAAATTTAATTTAATAGCTGCAAGCTCTAGCTTATCAAATAGATAAGCTAGTATAAGTCCATGGGAGTCCTTCCACAATTGACTCCCCTTCCATAGGTCTTGAAAATTCAATAAGTATAGGTAATTTAGACTGATTTCAAGTTTAAGTAGATTAAAGGCTTAGTTTAGCTCATTCACAAGCTTAGAGTCTTGTGAGAGCTCAAGTAAAGCTATTGAAACTGTAACTTAACACTTTGGCTTATTGAGAGCTTTTGAGTTAAGTGAAAGAGATTATGTAATAACAAAGGAGAATTTTATTAATTAAAACTGATTACACTATGAATTTGAAAGTACAGTTTAACTGAAAACGGAAATGGAAATTTAAAAGTTACATAAGCTAAAGTTCAAGCTAAAAACTAAAAACTAAAAAACTAGAAAAAAGAAATATGTCCCTTCAGATGTGAAGTGAGAGTAGTTTATAGCCTGCCAGGAATTTCTAAGCCCTTCCCTTGAGTCCTCCATCCTAGTCCATCATGACCCTATTGATTCCTTCAATCATTAATAAGTAATCCATGGCCGTTGGATTACATATATTGCATCACAGTGAGAGCTGATTGCCAGCATGGCAATCCGGTGATGTGACATGTATGCGTTTCTTCTGAGAGTGAATATAGAGCAAAATTAAGCTTCCTTGTGCTTTCCTAACTCTCTGACGTGGCTAGCCTCATCTTGAGTGTGAGCTTAAGTGAGATATGAGAGACTGATTTGACCCCTCCTTAGTAATGTACAGCCCTTAATTGACTATCGCATCCCTTTGATATCCATTTTCCCTTGTTTTAACGAGTGGTGGATTGTAGTGATGATGAACAGTAAAAAAGACTTCACGCAATTTAAAAACTAAAACGGGTAAAATAAATGTATGAACTTTGAGGTTATTTGCACTTTCATCCCTGTGGTTATGATAGCACAAAATCTTAGTAGAGTAACTTTAAGATTTGTAATAATGGTCCTTGGAGTTTTAAATAAAAAAGAGTTTGGACAATGATTTGGGCTTAAGAATCTGGGTGAGGCCCAATTAGGGTTTAGAGGCCCAATAAGAGTTTAGGGACCAATTGTGAACTTTTCTGAAACTTGGAGGACTAAAGTGGCAATTTAGGGATTTTGTCTTTTAATGGTTGACTTATTCATAGCTTTGCTTCTGGCTTTTGATTCTTTGGCTTCTTTTTGTTCACTCTTCCGTTCTCGTGTCCGTGCTTGCTTGTTTTTGACTATTTTCTTGTGATTTTTGATATATCCGTACCGCCCACAAACAAACACAAATTCAAGCATATTTTTGCCATTTTTGGTCTGTTTTGGGTTTATTTGGGATATTTTAAGCATAAATGGACATGTGTATTTTACACTTATCAAAATTCCCCAAACTAAACGATTGTGTGTCCTCATGCAATATCACATGCCTTATAACCAAATACCTCGAAACTTCCCCAAACTAAACCTTTGAAAAGTAGCAAAGAGTTTTGTTAGAGATATAAGAATCACAATATTTTTTTTTTTTTATAAAACACCCGATTTCCCATTTTCAAAACTTCCTCTTTTTAATGATTTTTTCCTTGAGACTTGAGCTACCTAACTATAACATATTGTTTTGACATAATGTATTATATTTTCATTACCTGCATTGGTAAGCTTTTAGAATCATCAAACCACATAAGCATAATTAATGACTTAAAAGATAACTTCACAATCATCCCCCGATTTTTTCACTTTTCCCCATAGCAAGCTTAAAAATAAGAAACCTATTGATTAAACTAAATGCTAAAGACTACTTATAATTACAACTTGTGAATTTCTCTTCCCGACATAAATCATATATTTAGGTGTGTGTGCTCAAATTAATTTAAACCATTAAATCCACATATTTAGATAGTTGAAATCCAACCAAGCTTTACACATGGGCCTTTTGGGCTAATATGTTAATCACTTAGTAAGATCACAACTCAAAGCAAACAAAAACCTCCTTAGCTAAGACATCGTTAGTTCACTTGTCCAATGAATGACTTTCTTCTCTAACATCCCACCGTCATCGGGCAAGTGCTAAGGCTTTTGACACCCCATCCAGAGAATAATAATCGAGACGCATGAACTTCCGATGAAAAAGCCTTGTAGACTTTTGCAAACGTTAGTTCAAAAGAATACCTTGGTTTTAGAAAATGAAACTTTTACTATTTATTTTCTAACTTGCAACATTATTATTATTATTTACATTATTAGGCTAGGAACCGGTATCACTTTTCTTTCGACGACACATCGGCCACGCCTCCGACAAGAGCTCGTGTACTTATTATGATACCAACCCTAAATATACATCCTCCATCCTTTCTTTCGATGTCACATCGGGAGCGAACCGACAAATGCCCATGTACTTTATTGCGATGGAGTTTGTATATTAATTATTAACACACACTTGTCGCATTCATTAAACACCATATTCACTCGTTGGAATTTGCTTCTGCTCTTGTTGTTATTCTGTTACCATCTTCGTGTTGTAATCAAGAGTTGTTGCTACTCAAAGATTACGTGTGTAGAACTGTATTAATCCTGGGTGCTTAGGCTTGGAGACTCGAGCAACTTACGAAGTGCCGAAAGTACTTTAAAGGACAAGGATTTGACATTCCGTACGGTTCTGTTTGTTACGTGTTTGACAGATACGAAGACACTAGATGACCATGGTGATAATACTTGTTGCTTGTTGCTGTTATATACGAATCTACCGTCTCCTCAGTTATTCAGTTCGGTCTAATGAGGTCCAAATAAACCTTGTTTAGCATCCTAATTCGTAATCAACACTATCATCTCTTATTCTTTGCAATTTAAAATCTCTAATAAAGAGATTCGCAAATACTTAGCCTATATAAAATCCAACTCGGCATATTTAAAATCTACTTGAGATTAGCACAAGTCTTCATTTACTAATGATTTCAAGTCTAGGCATCTGTTTACAGTCCTACATGAGACTAGCACAAACTATCATCATTAATTGTTAAGGGAGAAAGCTAGAACTCTACACGTTCGATCGGGTCAAAAATTACTTCTTATTCTCACCAACGGAAAACCTACATTCGTGTCTTAACACTTATTTTTTTAATCAACTACTAATATTTTTTTATTTTTTCATTTTTTCCTACAAATAAGATCTTAAAAATTTAAAATTTTTGCTATTTTTGTGGGAAAACGGGTACGTGAGAACAAAACAATAAGCAGGTAACATCAAATCGATAGATTCCCTCCCCAAACTAAAACAAAACATTGTCCTCAATGTTTAAAGTCGGGTCTCTACGAAAATCTAAGCCGTTTATGAATTATGCAAAGATAAACGTGAATCGATAAGATGAAAGGATATTGGATCTCCCCAAACTAATTTCAAACAAAGGATAGGAAGCTCGAGTGAAACGGGATATAACACCGGACACGAGAGGCTTCAAAAATTGTTGGATCAATCCTGCAAAAATCACAAGTACAAACAACAAACAACAAGAAACCGGAAGAGGATAGCCACAACACATCACAACACATTATTTAAGAAAATAGAAAGAAAATGGATAAGCATGGGGTGAACTCCCACGAAGCGGCTTGTTTTTGTTTCACGTGCGAGTCGCAACCGAAGCGATCCCAGAATTTAGGTTGACGTTAGAGGGAGTGAGGTGTGGAGATCCGGGACTACCTTAGGTGGTATGTCTCCTCCGAAGTAATGTTTCACACGGTGACTATTCACTTTAAAATTCGAACCATCGGGTTGAGAATTTAATGGTTCCGTATGGAAAAACTTGAGCGATAGTGAAAGGTCCCGACCAACGAGTTTTAAGCTTTTCACGATGAATAATCTTTTAAACGGGAGATGAAGATAAACTTGATCACCACAATGAAGATTCCGTTCTGATCTGTGAGTCGTGAGCTCTTCCCCTCTCCTTGTAAATCAATGAATTCTCATAAGCTTGATCTCGAAGCTCGTTAAGTTCATTTGGTTGCAGCTTCTGATGATCACCCGCGGTTTTAAGATCGAAATTTACGTGTTTAAGAGCCCAATAAGCTTTGTATTCCAATTCGATCAGTAAATGACAAGAATTTCCATAAACGAGCTTATAGGGTGTGCATCCGATTGGTGTTTTGAAAGTGGTTCGAAAAGCCCATAAAGCATCGTCTAGCTTGTCAGACCATGAGGCACGGTTTTCTCCTACCGTCCTTTCAAGAATACGCATTCAAGACCACGATTTGACACCCGAGTCAATCTTGGACCACTGATCTTTGAAGGGTGGGTAAGCGGTAGCTAAAACGAATTTGTGATCTAATTTAACAACACTTGGCAAATTGACATTAACAAAAGTGGGTCCCCACATCGCTAATTATAGCTCGCCGTGTTCCAAATCGGCAAAAGAGACTTTAATTTTTTTCACAACTACACGAGCAATTGTTGTGGGGAGCGCCTTCGCTTCAAACCCATTTTCGAAGCGGATAGTCGACTGCTACAAATAGCAAGGATATAGCTTTATTCCCTTGGAAGACGGAAAAGGTCCCATAAAATCAATACCCCACATATCGAAGATTTCACAACACTTTGGATAGCGTTTTGAGGCATTTTATCTCGTTGAGGAGGATTTTGCCATGTCGTTTGGTTGCAACGTATCACAAGATTTGAATCAAACGAATGAGCATCTCGAAAATATAGTGGGCCAAAAGAATCCGGCATCAAAACTTTTCGAGCGGTGAGATTGGCACTATGATGGCCCTAGTGGGGTCCTTCATTACAAGCCTTTGAGTATTTCAAGAGACTTCGTTCCAAGTAAACAAATACCTACGACTGATTTGATCCGTCACATATACAAAGAGGGTAGGGGATCATCCCAGAAATAATGTTTACGTCTTTAAAAATTTCCTCTTTGTTGAGTTGACACATCCTTTTTATGATAAAATATTTCCCCAGCATGGTAGTATGCAAAAATCGCAAACCATTGGGGTAACTTTCCGTTTGATATCACTACCAAGAGATTCTAAAGGAAAATATTCGTTACTGTCTATTTGTTTTCCCAAACATCTTTGTGAGGATCTCAAGTCTTGACAAAATGAAATCCGGCTAGATTTCACTTCTTTCTGTCACCGAATGATGAAATCGAACTCTTGTAAAAGTAAATATACCCATCGAAGTAACCTTGGTTTGGCATCTTGTCTTGTTTCATGATGTATTTTCAAAGCGGAGTGGTCGGTATAAACAATGCTTTTAGATAAGACAAGATATGGCCCAAAACCTTTTCAAAAGCATCACACTATGACGAGCAGCATTCCTTCTCCGTAGTAGTGTAAGAATTTTGAGACTTCGTTCATCGCTTACTAGCATAATCAATGGGTTGAAAAATGCTTCGTCTTACATTGTCCAAGAACCGCACTAATCGCCAAATCGCTCGCATCACACATTAATTCGAAAAGTAGGTTCCAGTCCGGGATAACTAAGATCGGAGCTTCGGTAAGCTTCTTCTTTAAGGTTTCGAAAGCATTGATACAATCTTGAGAAAATACAAAAGTGTGTACTTTTTTCGGAAGGTGAGTTATTGGTCTAGAAAATCTTTGGAAAAGTCTTGAAATGAAACACGGGAAAATCCCAGCATGACCTAAAACTTCTACACCTTTAACGGTAGAACCGGATGAGGCGTTTAGCAACACGTCAATTTTTTGCTCGTATATCGAATCCTCAATTCCGCGACTTTAGTTAACGTATAACTAAAACAATCCTTTCTTACACATGAAATGACATTTTTTTTCCCAATTAAGGACACAATTTGTGTCTTCACATCTTTTTAAAAAAAAAATAAACATATCGTTCAAAATTAGAAAAGACATGAATCAAAACTAATCACCGAAAACAGAAAAATCATCCATAAACACCCTCCATTGTCTTTCTAATCATGTCGTAAAAATCGCCATCAAAACAACGTTGAAAAAGTTTCCAAGAGCATTTACATAAACAAAAGCATACGACGAATAAGCAAAAGTTCCGTTAACGGAGCACGATAAAAGTCATTTTCCTCTTGGATCTTTGATGATCAATTTCGGCAATTTGAAAAATCCCGAAAAAACCATACTAATGAAAACAATATGACGTTCTAAAGCATTTGAATCCTGCACTGGGAAAGGAAAATGATCTTTACGAGTCGCTTCGTTAAGCTTCCTATAATCGATACATACTCTTCATCCGGTAACTAGACGTGTCGGAATTAATTCATTCTTTTCATTTGCAACGACTGTCATTCCTCCTTTTTTAGGAACATGTTAGGAATTACAGATTTGATGATTACAAAACCCATAAACAGAAATGAAGAAAGAAGAAACAAAAGGAAACAAGATATGCTAAAGAAGGAAACAAGATCAAGATTAATGTTGATTGAAATCAACATTAATGTTGAAGATATAGATTAGTCAAACATTAATGTGATTAGTCAAACATTAATGTGATGATTAATGTCAATTAATTAGTTTCCTAATTGTATTATGTTTTCTTTTGAAACAATAAGGACCTATTATGTAATAGTTAGTTAGCTTTGTTATAAGCTAGGTTTCTCTGTAACCATCCCATCTATATATCTAAAGAGGGTAGGCGTCTAGGTTACAAGTATCCATACATAGCAGACTTCTCCAATGAGAGTCTAGAAACGCATAGAGCGTGTGTAGTAGTAGTAGTAATAGTTTCTTTATCATGTTTGAATAAAGAAAACCTTATTAGTAATGTTGATTGTGTTCTTCATATTCCGCTGCATATTTTCAATCAATGTTATCATACCCTAGTTGAGTCCAGATCTTGGATTCTACAATTGGTATCAGAGCCTCGTGGCTCTTGATCTAGGGTTTATAAGGTTTTCCTATGTATTTATTTTTCTGTAATTTTTTAAACACATATATTTTGGGTCCACAGACGCCCTTGGATCTTGAACAATGAGGATGGAGTTATGGATTCATTTTGGAGATTTCAGTTCTCTTATGTCTATAATTCTTGATTGGAAAAGTACACCTCCATTACAAATATTGGGTTCGGGAGTATGATAACGATTCAGCCCTTGACATTGGATCGAGTATACTGGTAATCGTTGATGCGAACGGAGCTCACGAGACTATCGGCATAGTAATGTGATCGCTCATGCTAATATTGTCTAAAAGAATTATTCAAAGACATTTTATTACATAATTGTAATAAGCATGTCTCTTTTTCCCGCACTGAAGGAAAATTGGCGATCTATGCCCTACTGATTTCAAGTATTCAAGAGATGGTGAGTATAACTATTTAAGGGGAAGCTATATTGTTGATATACTTAACCATCATACATGCATCACTGAGGGGAAGCGGTTTACGAGTTGCACAAGACCCCCTATTAGAATTATTACAAAAAGGGGAAGACAGATTTCTGTTAGTGCAGCGTTATTATTGTGACATGACATGTTCTAAGTCTACCATTGTTTTCTTCATGCAAATTGTTTGTAATATCAAATAGGGGAAGATGTTAGGAATAACAGATGTTATGAATTACAAAACCCTAAAACATAAAATGAAGAAAAGAAGAAACAAATTGGAAACAAGATATGCTAAAAAGAGGAAACAAGAATCAAGATTAAATGTTGATTGAAAATCAACAGTTAATGTTGAAGGATATAGATTAGAGTCAAAATTTAATGTATAGCAAACATAATGTGATGATTAATGTCAATTAACTTATTTCCTAAATTGTATTATGTTTTCTTTTGAAACAGATAAGGACTCTATTATGTAATATTTTTGTAGCTTTGTTAGTAATCTCGGATAACTTGTAACCATCCCTCTAATTAAAAAGAGGGTAGATCGACTAGGTTACAGGTAATCCATCATAGCAGACAACTCCAATGAGGTCAAAATAAAAAAACGCAAGAGCGGTGTGTAGTAATAAGTAGAAATAGTTTCTATAAATCATGTTTGTAATAAAAGCAAACCTTCATAAGTAATGTTGATTGTGTTCTTCATATTCCGCTGCATATTTTCAATCAATGTTTTCAAACCCTATTTAGTCCAAGATCATTGGGATTCTACAATTGGTTATCTAGAGCCTCGTGGCTCTTGATCTAAGGGTTTATAAGGTTTTCCTATGTATTTATTTTTCTGTAATTTTTTAAACACATATATTTTGGGTCCACATACGCCCTTAGGCATCACATGAACAATGAGTATGTGTATGTTCATTATGTGAGGTTCCAGTTCTTATGCTATAATTCACTTGATTGGAAAATTTCCGCTCCTTTACAAATATCTTTTCTGGTCGGGAGTAATGATACGCATTCGCCCATTTGACATTGGATCTAGGATACTGGTCGTTGTGAAGCGACGGAGCTTCACTGAGAACAAACGGCCATAGTATGTAAAATACCGCCATGCTACTATTGCGTCTCTAAAAGAATTATTCAAAGACATTTTATTTTTTAAATATTACATTAATATTGTAATAAGCATGTCTTTTTCGCCCTGAAGGAAGATTTGATCTATGGCTATCTGATTCAATTCAAGATATGGTGAGTATAACTTTTAAGGGGAAGCTTATTGTGATATTCTTAACCATCTACATGTGCATCACTTGAGGGGAAGCGTTTACAGTTTGCTCAAGACCCCTAATTAGATCTTACAAAAAAGGGGAAGAAGATTTCAGTTGTGCAGCTTAATTATTGTGATGAACATGTTCTACATTGTTTCCTTCATGCGAATTGTTTTGTTCAATAATCAACTCTAATGGAAATGATTGATTAAGGAATTACATATTTGAATGATTACAAAACCCATAAACAGAAATGAAGAAACAGAAGAAACAAAAGAAACAAGATATGCGTAAAGAAGAAAACAAGATCAAGATTTAAATGATGATGAAAATCACATTAATGTTGAAGATAAAGAATAGTCAAACATTATGGGATTAGTCAAACATTAATGGATGAATAATGATCAATTAATTAGTTTTCCTAATGTAAATTATTGATTTTTCTTTTGAAGAAAGAAGAAACAATGAGGACCTAATATGTAATAGTTAGTTAGCTTTATGAGTAAGCTAGGGTTTCTTGTAACCTCCCTCTATGATATAAAGAGGGTAGGCGTCTAGGTTACAGGCATCCATTTTTGATAGCAGACTTCTCCAATGAGAGTCTAGACGCTTAGAAAGCGTGTTTAGTAGTTAGCTAGTTAGTTTCTTTATCATGTTTGAATAAAGAAAACCTTATTAGTAATGTTGATTGTATTCTTATTTCATATTCTGCTGTGCTTAATCAATCAATGTTATTCATACCCTAGTTGAGTCCAGATTCTTGGATTTAACACCTTTGACCACTAAAACCGAACATAAATGACTAAAAACATACCAAAAACACATTGTATTTGTATGTTTTGCATTTGTATTGTGCAGGAAACGGATATCCAAGAAAAGGACAAAAATCGAAGCCAAAACGACAAAATCGAGCACGAGAACGGAAAGACCGTGAGAAGTCAAAAAGACAAAGGCAAAGTCAACAAAAGTCAAAAAGTCAAAGTCAACCCCGGGATGAGGCATTGGAATGAGCATCGAAAACCGAACCCGAAAACCTAAATTGCTAAAAGTGGGCCCACCCGTACCCACCTAGTGAACTCGGGATAGCCCACTTATACTTTATACACTTTAAACTTTAGTAAAAGCCCAAAACCCTTTATTTTCCATACCTGGCCCAACACTAGCCCAACATCAACCTTTATAACATCCCTGTTAACAATCCAGTTATCCCTTACCCTTTATAACACCCCCGTTAGTCCTTTAAGGACTAACGGTGCAAAATCATCCTAAACTTCAATGGCCAAATATGAAAGAAACAAGGACTGTCTTTGCAACACACTTATACACCTTGAGGGGTCTTTCTTGCCATTTCCTAAACTTTAAATTGGGGGCGAGAACACTGTACATCTCTTTCAGTGTCCTGTCTCCACTACCCGCCAAATAACAAACCAACATCATCCCCCTTTCTTCTCCCCTATGTCGACCAATACCTTTGCCAACCTTATCCCAGCCAAATGCCATGTTGACAATCTCCAATCACCTTATCCGTCTATGAAAGAAGACAAAGAATGGATGCACAAGATCATTGAGCTTGGGGAACACTCAAATTTGGATGGCTAAGACGATATTTGAGCTTATACTCACACAACAAACACACACGGCTTCCCTCTCAGCAAAGAAGCACAAGACCTAGAACCTTCATTAGTGTAGTATAAATAGGCTCATTTGTAAGCCTTTGGGCATCAAGTTTTTTAGTAGTTTTCAGCTTATAATTTAAGTTTTTCAGTTTATTATAATGTTTTCTTAAAAGCCTTGTAATGATTTTAAGTTTAATGAAAGATTGAAGTTTTTATGTTTTACCCCGTTTCTAAGTTAAAGTTTATTATGTTTTAAAACTGTTTCACAAGCTCACAAAAGCTCTTTTTACAACTTTCTTAAGCTGTTAACTTAAGCATTGTAAGTTTTTCCATAACTTATAAAGCTTAAGTCCTATTTCACCAAAAATTACTCAAAAAGCTCAAATGGAAGAGCTTATGGGTTTTAAAGCTTGTAGAATAGCTCTACGAGCACTTGTTTGCCCTGTTTAAGCAAGGGCTTTTGTAAGTCTTCATTTTTCTATTTTTAGCTTATCTACTGTAGAATTGCTTATTTGTGCTTATTGCCTGCTTATCTTTGCTTATTTATGCTTATTTGTGATGTTTAATGCTTATTATGCTTGTCTTGTAGTTTAGGTTCCAGAATTAGAGTTCATTTTGGTAAAGTCTTTGGAATCTCGGGTTCCGGAATTAGTTTAGGGATAACTGGAGGTGGGATTTGAGCAATACTTCCTTAGAAATCATTTTGCTCCTCATCCGTTATTTCCTCGGTCTCTTGTTCCACTACCTTTTTCGGGGAAGGTTTAGTTGGATTCGAGGGTCCCATCGGTAAGCTACACCACTTCGGGAGTGATTCTTTCATCTCGCCCTTACCGGCTTAGGAATCGTATTTACCGGAAGAGTACCCGAAGGTGAGGCTAGACGGGTTTGAAAGAAACTACTTAACATGTTTTGAAGATTATTTTGCAACGTGTTTTGAAAAGCATTATTTTGATTCATCAAGGCAGTTTGATTGAGATCATGATGGTATTTTTGAATCTCGTCTTTAACCACCTCTCCCCTTTCATCGAAGAGTGATTTGGAAATTGCTAATTCCTAATCGTATTGAATTAGACTTCTCTTGTAATTCAAAAAAATCATTTGTAAAATCGTCACTTGATTAATAGGCACTTGAAACTTTGATTTTGGAAACCCTTGGTTCTAAAAATTCCGAAGCATGATTAACTTGACCTTGAAAACCTTGATTTGAAAATTGTGACCCATCGAATTGAAATTAATTCTCATTGACCTTGATTAAAATTCCTATTTTGACCTTGATTTTGCACCGGACAAAACCTGGTGGTAGCCAATATGAATACTAACACTCGATTTGGTGGGGCCTTGTTGATTAATAAGTTCTAGGGTTGCACAAACATTTGATTATTATTGGTAGCCGACAATTATACCAGCATGAGCTCCACCACAAGTAACAGACAATTTTCCTCAAACCGTCTTAACCGTTGCGTGAGGGAACAACCAACCTTTTTAGAAACACATCTCGACTAAGGTCGAAAGTATGATCTGCAAAGTTTTAATCAATTTCATGTCATCTGTTTTGTCTAACATTTTCCCTAGAATTAACCCTAGAAGCATTTGTTTTGTTTCTCGAATAACGCACTTTGACATTATTTTCAATTATATTTAAAGCATCCCAAGTAGTCTTACTTAACAAAATTACCACCCGCCCGCGACATTTAAGGAGTTCTTGTTCCGTGTCTCGTCAAAACCATTATAAAAGGTATCAACTTGAGTTAACTCCGAAAATCCGTGGTGAGGGCAAGATCTACGCATACCCTTAAAACGTTCCCATGCTTCACTAAAAGATTCATCGAATTCTTGTGAAAAACGAGAAATTTTGTTCTTAAGGTGAGTCTGGTTTTCGAAGGAGGGAAAAAATTGGTTAACGAACATGGTTACGATAAATCGTCCCAAGTTATAATTGAATTTGGAGTTCTTTCTCGTACCAAGTTTTAAGCGCTCCACTCGAGTGAATAAGGTAAACAACATAAGTATAAATCACAACATTAGGCACATTCCTAAATCGAAAGGTCCGAAGTAATCTTTTAAAACTATTAATGAGCATGGGGAAGGGAATTTTCATTTCTAAACCATGCAACGGTTCCCTTGAACCACATTGGAAGCACTTAGTTTTGTGATTCAAAATGATCGGCATTGATCTCTCAGGGTAAAACAATACTTACATCGGTATTGATCTCGGGTAAAACAATAGCTTCTCCGAAACCCTCGGTGGTTGCACGGAGTAATTCCTCCATAGTTCGATCCGCCATCGCAACTATGGTTTGTCCGGGGTTGTTGTTGTTGACGACGGTTACGGTTACGAGTTTGCGAACGAGTGCGCATGCACTTAAAAAGAGAAAATTAAAAAGGAAAAATCTAAAATTAAAAGAAAAATTTTACACTAATTTTTTTTTTGATTTTTTAAATTTATTCACAACAAATTTTAACGGTTACACGAAAGAGACTTAAACCAAATAATCAACTACTTCACGGTAGCTCTTAAAAATTGCTTTTTAAGGTGAGCCGTATTTCGTAGAGACACAAATGGCAAGTGTTAAATCTTTGGTTCGATTTGGGAACTTTTCAAGTTCACCGGAACTTATTTATGATAATATCTCAATTGAAGATATTATTTGTTGGTGTTCTTTTACCAACTTTGTTTATTAAAAAAAAATTTAAGGACAATTTTTTTATATTTTTGATTTTTTTGTTTTTTGTGTTTTTTATATGATAATTATACTAGAAAGAAAAGAAAAATATTTTTTACTTTTTATATTTTATGATTTTTTTGGATTTTTGAAAATTTAACAAAAATGAAACTTTCGAGGACGAAAGGATCTTCAAATCTTATCAACAAACACAAAACGAGAGATTCGTTAACTCAAATCCCCGGCAGCGGCGCCAAAAATTTGATACGCTATATAATATATACTAATATATAATAGATTTGCAGTTTTATACACGCTATAAAATATACAATATAATATTCTAAAAGAGCAATTAAGAACTTTCCTTAAGTCTCCCTTAAGAGAAGCTCACTCTAAAAGATATATATAATATATAATATACGTATGTTTTCCGGAAAGTATGATTTCCCGGGTCGTTTTCCCAACGATTTGAGAAATTGAAACCTCGCTTGATATTGGATATTGATTTGAATGGGTTCGGAGATTGATTAGGTTTTCTATAACTACTAATTAAAAGCACAATTAAAATAAGCAAATAAAAACAATTAAAGCACAAAAACAATTAACGGGACAAAAAAAACGTGACTAAAAAGCAATTTAGGTAAAACTAACTCCTAAAAATGCAAACTAAATTTCTAAACCTAAAGTAGGACAAAAGAAAATTTTAAGAAAAAGAAAAAAAATTTTTTTGAATATTCTAGAATTTATTATGAATTAAAAACTAATTTAATCTAATTAAATCCTAAAAAATAGCAAATTAAGTCCTAAAAATTTAGAAAAATGATTTTTAAACTTAGAAAAGTCTAAAATAACATAAAAACTTAGAAAACTATTTTTAACTATTTTTAAAATTAAAATCCTATTTTTAAAATTAAAATTAAAGGCTTAAAACTGAAAATAAAAATTTAAAAGAGTTGAAAATGATTTTTCTGAATGTAAACCTACAAGTACTTTTTATAAAACTAAAAACTATTTTTTTGAATTTTTATAAAACTTTTTTCTATTTTTTATGATTTTTCTAAAATTAAAACTTTCGAAAAACTATTAAAAATAAACTAATTGATGGAAAATTACGAAAAATTCAGGAAAAATCTAAAATGTAACAAAGATTACTAGAAAATTAAAAGAAACAACTCAGCTTATCGAATAAGCTAAGAAAAGGGCTTATTAGGCTACGGCTTATTAAAAATTAGAAAAAGGAAAACGTGTATAAAGATTAAAAAGAAAGGGAGATTGACGGATGAGCTATTGTAGCATGAGGGTTAACACGTTGGGTCTTTGAGTGAGAGGTCCTGAGTTCGAAACTGGCACACCCCCTTTTTGCTTATATTTTTTTTTACTTTTTACAAAAACTAAAAGCTAGACCTTATAAAACACACAATTCTAAGCACTTTTAATAAAAGAACCATAAGCTGAATCTCAAGGATAAGCTCTTAAAGAACTTAAGAAAGTTGCTGTCTCAGAAAGTAAGGTTTTAAGCTCTAAAAAGTTTGATTTCACTTAACAGCTTGCACACTCTTCATTTTAAGCTCAAATTCAATTCTAAAAGCTATTCCTAAAGGTTTATGATGTGTAAGATCTAAAAATGACAAGCTAACTTAACCATTATCTCTATAAGCTAACTGAGTTTGAGATTAAAGTAGGAAAACTAGAAATTATTACAAAGAATCTCAAGACTTAAAAAAAGATAATTTGAATGAACATGAGCTAAACTAAACCCTGAGCTTTTGAAAACTTATCAAACCATTATTAAGCTATGAATTCAAACAATAAAATCAGCTACTATAGGCTAAGAATCTAAAATTAAAAGCTAACTTTAGTTACTACTATTTTTGGTCTTTTTGAAATTTTTGAAAACTTTGAAAGCTAATGAACCTAAGATAATAAGCTAGAATTTTGAAATTAAACCTTAATCTAACTTATCCTATTCTTTCTTATAAGTCTATTGAGTTTTTAAAGCTAATCAACTTAAGGCTTAGCTTAAAATGCAATCAAAAAAGTAGCAGTATTAACTGGCTGATGTACTTTGCTGATTCACTTGACCAAAAAGTTTATAAAAACCTGTCATGGCCAGGTTACTTTTAAAGTTAACAGCATTTAGCTCTCAAAGAGAGTGTGTTATAATACAACAAAACAAAATTCAAGCTCACAAGGTTTGAATCAATTTTTTGGCAGTCAAAGAATGAATAAATTCCCCCGTGCAAATTAAAGTAATAAGCTCAAACTGTTTTGAACACAAAACCATCATTTGACCTTTTCAATACCTTATCAAATATGTTAATCAAACTGTCCAAAGTGCATTTACCAAAATACTTTGACTTTTGAGAGTCAAACAAAGCTGATCCAAACACCCCTTTAGACTTGACAGATTTCAAATGAGCTTATGAAATTACAATCTACTTAACAAAACTTCATTACCAGATATTCATTAGCTTATACAATCCTAGTAAAGATAATTCAACAATTGATTCAGCTAAGTTCTAAGTTCTACACTATTTTCTAATATTTTTGGTTTCTGTTTGACTATTTGAGACAAAATGAAGAAAACTAAGATTTATAACTATTAAGCTAAAACAAATGTAATTAATAAAATTTATGCACAATGAAATAATTATAAGCACAATTAAGCAGATAGAATAAGCAAATAAGCAAATCTAACTAATGAACTATTATTGAACTAAATATTAAAGAACATGAGAATTTAAATGAAAACTTACTTTAGCTTTAGCTAAACAGAAGCACAAACTCAATTAACAGCTACAAGCTCTAGCTTATCCTATTAGATAAGCTAGTATAAGTCCTTGAGACCTTCATGATCGGTCTCCTTCCAAAGCTTAATAGTCCAAAAAGTCAAGGTAATGTAAATTTTAAACTGATTTTAGATGTTTAGGTATGATTAGGACTGAATTAAGCTTAAATCTAAGCTTATAGACTTGGCATGAGCTAATATGAGCTTATTGAGAGCTTATGAATCATAACTCAAATATCTAAGTAAATTTAGAGCTTATCATAAGGAATACTCAAGAAAAAGGTAAATTTCCTTCTGACAAGAGTGTATTCCTTACTTAAAAAGAATTACTACTAATTTTAAGTAAATTACAATAAAATTTCTAAACGCTACACAGGTGAAAACTTAGGAAAGAAAAGAATCCCTTAAAATATGTTTTGTGAGTATGTGCTATTTATAGCAATCTGAGGAAGCTTCTAGGAGTGCCTTCTTGCCCACGCTCCTCTTGATCCTACCCGTACAATCTTCCAATCATTGGGAGCTCATTATTAGCCGTTAGATCACTAGGTAGCTCACACGAATTGCCAGCGTGGCAATCCGCGATTGAGACACCTTGTGTTTCTTTTAGGCATAATTTAGTGTAAAAATTGAGTCCCCTTGTGCTTCTTTGCACTAGCCCACGTTGTAACCTTGCTTAGTGAGCCAATGAAAAGCTATGGGATTTGAACTTGATATTATCCCTGCCATTGTGTTCATTGTCCCATGAATTGTCCTTTTTGACCTCCAATTGGTAAAAGCCCTCTCATTTGACTGCGTAGTGAATTTTGGGACGAAGGATGAATAGTGTTAAACCATATTTCCCGCCTGATTTTTTAACTGAAAGTAAAAAGGGGGTAAGTTTGGGTTAATGGCAGCTTTGGTCCCTCTGTTTGTGTGGTAATTTTGCAATACAAATGGTTTTTGAAATTGGCAACATAGGTCCTTGTGTTTATATCAAATGTAATGGGCCGGGTACTAAATGGGCTTGTGGGCTTGGACATTTGGTTTATTGTTTCCAGGTAAAGGATTAAGGAAAAGTATAGGCCCATTAGACTTAGGGACTAATTGTGTAACTTTTAAAACTTGAAGGACTGAAATGGTAACTTGGGTTTTTGTCCTTTAGTGTTTGACTTTTGTTGACCCATAGTTGACTTTCTTTGACTGAAGTAGACCACTGCTTTGACTTTTTGACTTTTTCATAGAAAGATTCCGGCTTTTGTACACTCTTCTGTTCTCGTGTCCGTGTTTGCCCGTTTTTGACGGTTTTCTTGTGATTTATGATATATCCGTACCTGCATACATAAAACATAAAAACAAGTATATTTTTGCCATTTTAAGTATGTTTTTAGTCATTTATGGTCATTTTTGGTGTTAACGGATATGTGTATTTTACACCTATCACACATCCTTTTTCTCATCATCTGACACCCATTCTTTAATAATTAGGGCATCATCATGCTTTCTAACTACCTTAGGTTCTTCTTCACTAGACATATCTTTTACAGTTCTCAACTACAGGCTTATTAATAAACTCATCTAAACTAGTAAAAGACAAGTCAGGTGTTGGAGGCATGAAATTTCCTGTGTAGGGAGGTGGAACTGCATTATAATTTTCATAGCCTTAACCTTTCTTGCAATTGTCAACTATCTGACACTCTATGAGCTTGTTTAAAATTTTAGATGCATGTTTAAATTTTTCTACATTAAGTTGAATGCCATCTTTTTCTTTTTGAACTATTTCAAGATTCTTCCTAAGCTCTCTAATAGTTATTTCTCCTATATGAATTTCAAATTTAAGCCCTTAATATCTTCTAAATAAATAGACTCATTTGTTTTATAAAATTTAATTTTTTCTTCCACTAACTCTAAACCTGTCTTATAACCTAGAACCATTAACTCAAATTCTTTAAATCTTTTAATAGTTGATCATTTTTAGATTTAAGAAGTTTAATAGTTTCTAAACAAGATTTTAAACAAGTAGAATCATTGGATACCTCTGAGCCAGAATTTGAAGATAAGAAAGCCACTGTGCTAATTAGGCCCGTCCTCTGCCTGATACTCCAATATGATTCCACCAAGACCATACATGACTCCAAAGCTGTAGGGATGTTTCTTACAGGCCACTCCCTTGAGCTTTCCTTGTTCTTGTTGTCTTGATTTCTTGGAGCTCTGCACTCCCTAGCAAAATGTCCCCTCTTGTGGCAGTTGTAGCACTCCACTTTAGACTTATCAAAACCAATAGTCTCATTGCCATTAATAGTAAGCTTCCTTCCTGTATTCTTTAAAAACCTTCTAGCCCTCATAGTCAACATGGCCATTTGCCATCTTAAATCCATCTCTTCCATGTCATCTGGATGGATTTGTTGCAAGTCCTCATGTACAAGTTGAGGACTATTTGGTTGACTAGCAAAGAATGCACAAATAACAGCATCACTCAAGTTATTAATATTTGTAAAGTTAGCAGCATTAACTTGAGTGCTAGCAGTAGAAACTCCATGAGCAGTATTAACTGCTTCATTAGTGCTGCTAGTGTTGTTATTTGAAGAGGACACAAAAGCCATGTTCTGTGTGCTTGAACTTAAGCTAGACATCCCTTTAACTTTTGGTTCATACACCTTGAGGTTGTTGTAAAGATCATCCATGCTCATTGTATCCAAATCAGCTTTATTCCTCCACACAATAGCATGTGTGTTCCACTCAGGTGACAAACTTCTTAATAACTTTTGATTAACATCTTCTTGTGAAAGCTTTTCATCCAAAAGCTCCAACTGACTCACAAGCTTTTGAAGCCTATCAAAAGTTTGATCAAGCATCTCTGAGCTTGGAGCAGTGAAGTTTTCATATTGCTGCTTTAAGAGATTCCTTTGAGTCTTTCTTGTAGCTGCATTCCCACCAAATCTCTTTTCAACAGCTTCTAGTAACTTCTTAGCATCCTTTATAGAGTTAAACTTTAACTGATGTTCATTGGGAATGCCCATCATTAAAGTACTTCTAGCTTTCACCTCTAATCTTCTCTGAGCCTTTTCTTCAGCAGTTGTAATAGGCAACAATGTTGTAACACCTTCCACAACTTGTGTTTTTGGCAAGGTTGCACCATTCTCTATGACTTCCCACAGTGCATAGTCTATCATCTGAATATATTGTTCAATCCTCATCCTCTATATCTCAAACTCACCAGGTTTGAGCATGGGAACTTTGGATGCAGCCACCATGTGTGCAGAATCTTGATCCATATCTTTTTGTTCAAAGAAAAGATCTTGTGTATTAAAACAGATTCTTCTTATTCAAAGCTTCTCAACAAGCTCTGATACCACTTGTTGATCCCACTTTAATAGATCGAATTCCTTAAGCTTGTTTAAGGTTTAGTTATATTATATAAATCTAGCATATCTATAGTAAAAGCTTTGTTTAAATATATTAAAGATTATGCGGAATCTAATCTTTAATATTAAGAAGAATTATCAATGAAACAGTAATTCAATGAACATATAACAAATAAGCTCCAATATTATTAATAATAATACGAATACTCTCAAAGTATTAGGGTTACAAATACCTTGAAGCTATGAAAGATTGATAAAAGACGTATCAAACTCTATGCCCTAGGACCTCCTTTTATACACCAAGGAGTCCTACTCGGCTTACAATACTTTCTTAAGTATATAAAATCTTTTCTATAAATAACTAATACATATCAAGTAAGCAGTACTAACAAACAGTACTAACTTACACTAGCAGTACTAACTTAACACTAGCAGTACTAACTACTTAGAATATTTTCTTGAGCAGTAGTAATGCTTCAGCAGTATTAACTTCAAACAGTCTTTTTACTAGCAGTAGTAACTTTCACTAGCAGCATTAACTTTTGTACCAGCAGCATTAACCACTTAGCATATTTTCTTTGAAGTTCATGAGCAGCACTAAATTCATCAGAGCAGTATTAACATAAACTTGAGCAGCAGTAATTCCAACAGCATCAAGAAGACTTTTAATCCCAACATAAAGTTTCAAACATTTTAATGATTTGCAGGAAGGGATTACGGCGTAACCATTAAATGAGTTACGCTGTAATAATGTGGTTTGGAAAATTTGAAAAATTATTAGATCCGGTTACGGCGTTACCATATGAAACATTACGCCGTAACAATATTAATTATGCCGTAACCATTACAGTTACGCCGTAACTTGCTGTATTTCAGCAACCACTTAACCACATAAAACGAGTCGTGGAGACCTTGAATTCCATTCCCTTGTAGAGAGATACTGCAAAACCAAGTTAGAAACATACAAAACCAACTAAATGCAAAATTTAAATTAAGCAAAACATAGTTACAAGGATAAGCATGGGGTGCCTCCCACGAAGCGCTTGTTTTTGTTCGATTCACTAGCTTGACTCAACCCTTATTTAGTAATCAACAGGGTGTTAATCCCCTCACTTAAAATCAAGTGTGGGTGATAGTAGCCACATTTACCATAAGGGTGTAAGTAGGCTACGGGAAGGGCGCATGAGGTTAAAAATTTATACCTGTGGGGAGTTGTAAACTCTTTTTTTACCTCATTAGAAACGAATGAAGATATGGTATGTAGCAAGAAACTTGACTGATAATTGAGCTCTATAACAACTAAGAAGGGGTCTTTAGCAAGACTCCATTGTAATGCTTCTTCTATACCTGAATGATCAATGTCGTGGTTTTCATCCATTTTAACGTCCTTTATAGGAACTTTCTCCTTTTCCTCTGTAATATCAATATTCTCTTCAACCTGTTCACAATCACTAGCAATTTCATTAGCAGCAGAGAAAGTAGGAAGGTCAAGAAGTTCACCATTCTCTTGGTCACAATCCTCATAATCATTGATATCATCACACCTATTTGGAACTTCATGTTCCATCTTTCTTATGTTTTCCGCCCCTATTCTAAACAAGTCATCCAAGATTTCGTCAAAACTGGACTCCTCCTCATCCAAAGGTAGTTTAGGTGTGTATTGCAATTGATTGAAAAACTGGGATGTGAAACCTTGAGTGGGAACCTGTATTTTATTTTTTATAGTTAACATTGCTAATTCATATCTTGCATATTCTTTTAAGGTCATACTTTCAATGTCAACTTCAGTATGATTATTATGATGAACGGGATTTAATGTGGCACAAGGCTGAGGAGTTTGAAAACATAGGAGTAAAGGAGGCAGACTACAATACTCTTCATCCTCCTCGTCAGAGTCAGGATATACCAAAATTCTATTCCTCATAGGAGCAACACTCTTCGAAGAGGTGCAACTCCTTTCTAAACCCTTATGACTTCCTTGGTACACTAGATACTCATTTAAGGTCATATTACTAATATCGGGCTCCATTTTAAACTAAAAATACTAGGAATTCTAAAACCTAAAATCAAAAACCTAAATATAGCTCACCGGCAGCGGCGCCAAAAACTTGATGCGTATTTTCTTTTAAATAGATCAGGTTTTAAATTTATAAACTGCGAACCACCTAAGATCTATATGCACACTAAGGAGCAAAGTACCCGGTTGCGTATAGTATACTTGGGATAAGTCCGAGGTCGACCCAAAGAGCTATGTGTAAGGCTTCTAAAACAAGGCTATTTACTATTAAACTAGAAAGCAATTTAAATTATCACGGTTGGATTTGAGAACATGAAAACTTTAGTTGAAATGATTTAAGTATGGTTTAAGGGAAGAGAGTGCAATCCTAATTACTTCTTAAGTAACTTAATGATTCAATGATTCTACTAATTGGGAATGTCAGGATCGAATGGTCATCAAATCCTTACTTATCTCGCGAAATCCCAGTACTACAGGTCATAGCAACCGAAACTTTGTCCCACTGGTCATGATAAGCGAGCATCACATTTGGCATTCTTATGATCAAAGTAATATAACCAAACAGATAACCAAAATTAACAAGAAATAAATGAATCATAATGATGATTAATAAGAAAAGCTTAGCCAAAAATGGTATTCATACAATCAATATCACTGTCAATCAATGAAAGTAATGAAAACATGATAATCGAACCAAACTAGTATGCTGATGCGACGTGACCGCTTGTTCTCTTCTATGTGACGGCTGAGGAGTGTTGGAAAAGGACTTGGGATGATGTTTCAATCATTCCCCTTGATGGGGGGAAGAAAGGATGCCAAATGAGGCTGAGTTTGGCCCCTATTTATAGGTTTCTAATGGTTTACGGCATAACTGATTCGTTGGTTTACGCCTTAACCTTGCTGATGTACTTTCTAAAATATAGGCAAAATGGACTTTACGGCGTAACCAAATGGAAGGTTTACGGTGTAACATAAGTGTTTATGGCGTAACTGTAGTGGTTATGACGTAACGTAAGTGGTTATGGCGTAACAGAAGTGGTTATGGCGTAACATAAGTGGTTATTGCGTAATCTCTTCAGCAACATTGTAGTTATTGCAAAATTGTGGCTCTTCAGTTGTGATCTGGCTTTAACCCAAAACACGAAAGTTGTAGATATCACTTTCCTCTTTCCATGGCCACTTGAATCGACTTCAAAGGAGTTAGTACGAAGAAGTTATGGTCATAATACTAGGGCACTTTTCCCGAAATATCTCAGGAGCATTTCTTCTTCGGCTTCGTTTCTTCACATAATTCTTTCACGAGCCTTTCATAGTAACTCCAAATCATAAGTGGATAGCTTCATATATATTATTCTTTCGTAGAAGCATTCATTAATCACTTCACTAAACTCCAATGCCTTGTTTATCTTGATATTATTGTCTAATATATTCTTGTGTTTCTTGCCAAATGCTTGCGTTTTTCCTGAAAACAACAAAATAAGTGATTAAGTATCATATTCAGGTATTTATAAGATATTTGCAAGCATTTTCATGAGGATTTTGACCCTAAAAAAATATTAAATACTTGATGTCATCATGTGTGCAGGAAAACAGAAGAGACATGTATCATCATGATTACGATGGTGATGACGGTGCAATTTCCAGGAAGAATGGATATCAGTGCGAGGATATATGACCGATTATGTGACGTTAGAAGTGAAATAGGCTATTAAATAAAAATGATAAATATGTGTGCAGTTGGTGTAAAAGGGTGAAATCGATAAAACGTAATTCAGTGTCCTAATTTTAACAATTATGTTAAAAAATTGAATCAAATTATGAATAAGTGTTGTCTTTAGTCACATAAATACAATTTTCCCGAGTAAAACCTTACACGCCTTTAACTTGTTGACATAACTATGATCATATACATAGCGTAAAAGAAGGCAATATTGAAGATACTTCAAAAGTTACTAGAAACAACAATTTACCCTGGACAACCAAACAATAAGTTGAATCTAATGATAAGTGAATAAAAACAAGATATCATACGAACAAATACATTTACATATGCATAAATAATAACCAAACCGAACACCCTCTTGATCTTGACCTCGTCGCCTTAGCCATGAGCGTTTACGGCTTCCCAAACCAGATTCTTAGGGACAGGCTTGGTCAAGTCACGAGCTTGTAAAGCCGCAGTGCGCAAGGTTGCCACGGTCATCTCATTAGCCTTGTAGAAAGAAGCACTATCATAAGGCAAGCCATGTTTCTTACATAAATCCTTCACAAATGGGGAGATTTTCCTGAGGTGACATCTAGGCAATCTTGGAAATAAATGATGCTCAATTTGAAATTGCAACCCACCATGAAACCAATCCATAAATTCAGAACAAGTGATGTTTAGTGTCCCTTGCGTTTGCTTCTCGAACCAATCATTCCCAGTCGGTTCCCCAACATAAACACTTGACGAAAAATGGTTTAAAGTAAATTGAACATGTTGAATCCCGGTGACCGAAAAGCTTGCCAGCACAAACATCACACGTTCGCCCCAGTTGGGTAAGCACGAAACAAGCAAAGGGTACCATATCCAAAACACTAAAAGTCCTAAAAGCTCTTCAACTCTATTAGGTACTGATTTGTTTGATAAAAGCAACACGAAAGATTGTGCAAATAGATTTAGTCTAGCTACGCACATAACAGGATAATAAGTAAAATGTTGGTAACTAACAAGAAACCGACAAACATTATCAAAATTTAATTTTCTCTCATAATATTTCGACGTGATTGAATCAAAGAATTTCGAAGATACCACAAAAACCGGCATATGTTGAAGATCAGGATCATAATCAAGACTATTAACAGCAATATGATGAGCAGTATGGTTTCTTTTCCACCAACCAATACTAATACCTGCGAGACAATTCCCTGTTAAGATTTGAGCAAAACGATTCATTTTTCGATCAATCATAATTTGATAATGACCAGAATCATGACCAAGCCAGCCACTTTGAATCCAAAGAAACCCCATTAACCCTCCACAAACCAAATGAACCAAACAACTCTCACTACACAAAACACCATAAACACACAAACTAAACAACATTGTTATAAACAACATGGATATCATAACACCATGTCCTTTCTTTTCAAACAAACCCATTTTCGCAAACTCGGAATAAAGCTTTCTATAATCTTTTGAAACATCAGAAACAGTGTAATCTTTAAGATAATAACCATTAAAGAACTTATCAAGATGTTTCCATGCAGTTGCTGGATGCATTGCAACATAAGCATCGGTTACATCTTGACCGGCTAGATTCGACAAGGGTAAATCGCCACCCGGATGAGTTTTAATCCATTCGGAAACATCGTAAACTTTGCCTTGAATGCATATCCATAGATCACCTGGTTTGTTGTGTGTTTTGAGCTCATTTGTTTTGATATACTTCTTGTTTTCTGTCATTGGGTAATGAAAGTGTTGTTTATTTTCGTTGAAGTTTAAGGGTGTTTGCACTTTGCAAGATGTTCACTTCCTTATCTAAATTTGGTAAGGACCAAGGAGTGAGTGATTGCTATAAAGGGTGAACGAGGATTTTTTGTGTATTGGTGTGTTTAGTCAAAGAAAAAAAATATCTTACTAGTTTTAACTTTTAACCAACAAACTGTTATCGTGTATCGGTGTGTTTAGTCAAAGAAAAATAAATTGTTTTATGTTTTCATATTTGTAAAAAATAAAAGGAAATTAATTTTTCACAAAATATAGAAAAAACGTTCAAATAATATTGTTTTTTAATAAAAAAAAACAACAGGTTACAAAGAAAATAAAGAAGAAAAAAATATGTTTTGTAGTTTCTTTTGTTAAGTTATGAAATGCATGTTTTGTGTTTTTTTAATTTTTTTTTGTTGAAAATAATGATTTAAACGTGATGTCTTTTTTCCTAAACATTTTATGAAAAACAAATGTGTTTTCCTCTGACTAAACGCACCCTTAATGTTTTAAAAATAACTTAGTAGATACATTTCACTTAGACTTAGTAATGATCATTCTTTTAAGTTATTCATAGCAAGTTAGCTACTATTGTTTCATTTATGTTTGGATTAACATATATACATATATATAGTTTAAGAATCTACGGTAAGAGTAAATGAGTTTAAAAAGTTAATGGTTCACGATATGAACTTACGTATTGTTAGATATTTTGGACAAAATGTTATGGGGTCACTCGACATATAGTAGCGCCAATGGAGTTTTAAAAAGAGCATATTCTTGCAAAGATTACAAATCACTGACCACAAAAGCATGTGCTAGACAGCAAGAAGGTTAAGATGAGATGGAAACACCACACACGTGGCACGATAGTTGTGGTTGATGGTGTAAGTACGGTTTCTTTTCTTTCTTTTTGGTCATGTAAAATATATTTCCAAATTTATATTTGTTTGTTGAGTAAATTGCATAAATAGTCCCTAAAGTTTAGCCAAATTGCATGTTTCGTCCCAAACGTTACGAAAGTGCAAGGATCGTCCATATGGGAAAACCTTTGCACCAAAGGTTTCCCTAAAGGTTTCTCCACATGGACGATACTTGCACCAAAGGTTTTCCCACAAGGACGATCCTTGCACTTTCATAACGTTTGGGACGAAATATGCAATTTGACCAAACTTTATGGACGATTTATGCAATTTACTCTTTGTTTGTTTCTTGGTGTATTGCCAAAGTGAGTATTTCACATTCTACATCTTCCACCTCCTCCCTTTTGTCTTTTTATCGACAACTTATCGGAGTAGTTTTAGTTAGTTTTATCATAATCAGTTTTATATTTTTTTTCAGTTTAATGTTTTTAACTTTTAAACTTTATATTTTTTATTTTATACTTTCAGTTCTATAATTTTTTAATATATACAAAATTATAAATGAAAAAACAAAAAAAAAACTAAAAAAAATAAGAGGAGTATTGTTGGTGTTTTAGAGGTACTAATACCCATACAGTGTAAATTAGGGATTTAATCTCATCAATTAGATGAGATTAGATGGAGGATGGAGATGAGTCCTCCGGTATCCACAAAATGTTTGGTATCCAAATGAACTTAAATCATACAAATAATGAAAACTTTGTTAGAAATCTGAGTGTGTGTATAATGAGAACTTTGTTAGAAATCTTAGCGTGGTTTGTTCTTTTTATGAAAAAGTTTGGTTTTGGGTCACAAAAGAACACAAATAATAATTTTTTTAATAAATTTTTTTTACTAATCCACTGCATCGTGTGTTACTAAATTTAAAACTATCACTATTTAGAGGTGTTTGGATTTCTTATTAAAAACAAGTTATGCATTAATCACTTGTAACAAAACATGGTTTTCAAATATGGTGTTTGGATTAGACTTGCTGAAACGGCTGAATTTAAAAAAAAAAAATCATTTTACCCCCCCTCACTTCAACTCACTATATATACAACACATTACCAAATACAAATTCACATAACAACTCTTCACATACAAATCATACATCTTTTTAGCAATCACATAAAAAGGTCTGAAATTTACCCAACAACGTTTTATGAATCGCTCTTCAACGCGTCGAGACGCTGGAACAGTTCAACAATACCAACAAGACAACAACACTTTTTCCAATGGCAACAATCACAAGTCCAAAACGTAATACCAAGATCTACAACAAAACCCACCACCATTCAACCAGAAACTTTCTCAATTTAATCACTCAACCTCAACAAGTCCGATTACGCCAAAAAAAATGCGTCGCAAGAAAACAAAAGCATAAAGAGGGAAAATGTTAAAGACGACCCCCAAGGCCGGTAAGCAGTGGGTTGTTGGCTACCATCCGGTCGAGAGAAGAATTAGCTTGCAACAATTACGTTGGCCTGTTCGGGAAGATAATAAATGGTCGGAAGGTCACAAAAGCATGAAACATTTTCGTATCGGGTTTTGAACGATTCAATTCGAAAAAAATTTTAAAAACGTACAAATGATTTGTTGACTACAAATGGCATAACGTTGAATGCCAATGCCAAAAAGTTCATCGCCGCGTACAAACGGGCCAAACATTTGGGAAAAAGTGGCGAAAACGATGTGGTTTATTTGAAACGGGGCTCAAAGTATTTACCGTGACAAGCATAAAGGAGTCGCGTTTCTCAAGAAGATGTTTGGGCCGTTTTGAGATTCCACCAAAAATGGACGCACCGAACAAGTTGACTTAACCGGAGACCGTCCCCAGCATAGGGGCTTACCCAAGAGATCTATTTATCGCTCACGATGCACGACCAACGTCTGGCCGTCAAAAACAACGGCCCGGCCAAAAACCAAATCCGACGCCACGGCGAGCACCGGTTAAGTTAGCGCTTCAACCCCATCTCTGGGAGTTAATGAGCAGGAGCTTCGTCTGAAACGGGAAGCAGGCCGAAGAGGAGCTTTCGAAGCTCAAGCCGAAAAAGATCCGCACACTAATGCGGTTGGAGGAGTTGAGTTTTCTAGCTACTCGCGCACCAAGGAATGGACGACGACGAACGCCTAATTGATTCAGAAGCAAAAAAAAATTAATTAAAAGACAAAATGAGAAAGATCTTTGGCGACGAGGACTACGAAGACGAAGACGAATAGTTTTCTTTTTTTTCGTAATGTTTAATTGTTTTTTTGTAATTTTTTTTTTTTATTTAGTAATGTTTTTTTTTTAATTCGTAAATTTGTTATTTTTATATAATTGTATGTTTAATTATGAATGAAATGGTTAGTTTGTTAAAATAATGAAATAATTGTTTAGGGGGTTTTATGAAAATAAAAATGTGAGTTGTGTTATTTGGTGTTATGATTAGGGGAATGGTGTTGGTGTTGGTGTTATGCTGATGTGGCGCTGACGTGACAGTAAAAAATAGTGTTATGGTGTTACTACACCTGAGGCTTTTAGGCGGAATGGAGTAAAAGTCACCACGTGAGTTACAAACCAACTCGTGAGTTGTGATTAGTGCCTCACAAACCCACTCTTGAGGCATTGTATGGTGAGTATCCGTAGGTTGGGGATACAAACAAAAAAGAAACGTTCCACTTTTATTATAAAAAAAATTCTCACTATCCCATTTTTAACTTATAAATACTTATAAACTTTAACATTTTTATACACATCTTTAAATATTCTTACTCAAAAAACATATACGTTTTTAATTTCGAAGTCTATGCAATGTTTTAATTTTTTTAGCTTTAATTGTGATATTTTTAATATTTGAAGTTTATGTGATGTTTTTAATTTATAAATAAAAGTTTTTAATTTCATACGTTTTACGTTTTTAATTTCGTACGTTTACGTTTTAGTTTATAAATAAAAGTATTTAAATAAAAAAATGGGTATGAACGATGAGTTGCAAAGTCACCACTACGGTTGAATGCTGAGTGTGAGTGAGTTGAAGTGAGAGGAGAGAAAAATCTAAGGCTGAATGGAGTAACAAAGCATAACTCACCATCCACCTCAGCGCCACGTCAGCTTTCTCTCTCCAACTTTACCACTCACCTTTTAACCGTTTTAACACTCACCTTTCATACCAAACTCACCTTACACAACTTTTATTCGTAGATTAAAAAACTTTTATTCGTAAATTAAAAACGTAAACGTACGAAATTAATAAAAACGCAAACGTGCCTTCGGGTGTCGGCGGATTGCTCCGGTTGGGGTTTCTTGGTTGACGTTTGTTGGGCCGGAGAGTGTTTTGTTGAGACATGTTATTTGGAAAAAAAATGAGTGTTAATTTTTTAGAGAGATTAGGAAGAGTTGTGTATAAAAATGAAAGAAGTAGTGTGTATTTATAAGTAAAAAAGGGGGTGTTTTAAAAAAAAATTATAAACCAAACGGTTTGAAAACATGTGGGGCAAGAATTACACACTCACTATCGGTGAGCCACTCGCCGTTCATCCCTCAACTCGCGCGCGAGTTATGTCCACCGGCGTAACAAAATGAGAGTGACTTTCGGGCTGAATGGTGAGTTTGTTCGTTACTCCGCACAGCCTAAGATAGCGCTGAAGTGGATGATGAATTTATTGTTATCACTCCATTCGACCTTAGAGTGAACGGTGTGATGATTTTTTAGCTTCGCCAGATCTACGTAGTTTCACCACTTTGGTAGCCATGACACCAAAACTCTTCGCCATCCTTTCGCCACTCAAACCTCGCCATTTAACCAACGCAAAAGAAGACAAAGATCTTGTGTCCTTTTTGTTTTTGTTTTTTTTTATTTGTGTTGGAGTGTGTATTTTGTGGGTAAGTGGGACCCAAATGGTTTGAGTTGGGATATGTTATGAGTGAGATGGTATTTTAAGTTGTTGTGTTGAAATGAGATGACAGTGATGTGGCACTGAATGGGGCCTTTTTTAGCCATGACACCTAATGCTCTTAATGCGGAACCAGGGGAGGAGCTATTGAGTGAGAGTAATAAAGCTTTTCAAATTAAGCTTATTGATTATTTAAGGATGATACTATTAGAATTCTCTCCATCACTTTGATACAAAAAAGTTTATTGATTGAACAAAACAATTTTCTTATCGTTTTTAGTTTTTTTTTCTTTTATCGCATTTAACTTGTTACACTTTATATTTTATGTTTTGCATTTTTTCTGGCAATATTACTTACTTTATTAATAGGATAAAATAGTTTTGTATGGTATTTTGCTTCGTATTTTTGCCACAACAATATTCTTGTCAGCCAATTCGTACGCATAAACACTTAGGTTGTTATTGTTTTTTTTAGAAATTTTTTTTAATAGCCTCTCAATCTAACTCAGTGTTTATATCAAAAAGTGTGTTTGTTTTTTCTCGGTCATTAAAAGGCGGTTAAGATTTACAATGTTTGTTTTTTTCTACTCATTATGAGCTAGTAAAAGGCTAAAAACTTTTATTGAAGTAGATTTTAAAAAAGTTCAAAAAAGTAGATTTTAAGTACGTGTTTGGTTGGGGGTGTAGGCCTGTTGGCCTAGGTTTGAAATGATAAAAGTTGTTTGGTGTACTTTTTAGAAATTAAAAGTACAATTCAAGCCCAACAGTAAGAGCCTTAGGTGTAGTAACGCAGGCAATGGCGTTGGGCTCGGCGTTGGCCGGCCAACGTGCGTTGGGGTATAATTTTTAAAAAAAATTCGTTTTGCCCCCTCCAACGGCTATATAGCTGTTTTTAATTTACCCTTTTATTTTTGAAAAGTTACAAAAAACTCATAAGGCTGTGTATTAGTGTGTGTGTGTGTGTGTGTGTGTTTATTTTGTGTGTGTGTATGCGTTTGTGTGTGTGTGTATCTGTGAATAGTGTGTGTGCAGGTGAGAATGAAGAAGAAGAAAAATGTATGTTTTTTTTAATTTAATAGTGTGTGTGCATCACACTATATATATGTGCATTAGTGTGTGTGTTTATTTTTTGTGTGTGTATGCGTTTGTGTGTGTGTGAATATAGTGTGTTTATTTTATTTTTTTTAATTTTAGATTTTTTTTAATGTGTGTGTGTTTTTTTAGTATTGTAATGTGTATTTGAATTTAATGAATAAAATGATTAGTTTGTTAAATGAATGAAATAAATGTTTAGGGGGTTTTATGAAAATAAAGAGGTGAATGATGTTATTTGGTGTTATGATTAGGGGAGTGGTGTTGGTGTTGGTGTTATGCTGATGTGGCGCTGACGTGGCGGCAAAAAAATGGTGTTATGGTGTTACTACACCTGGGGCTCGGATGTACTCGAATCCTAGCTCACCTCTAGCCTTTTCTGACCGTTTTAAAATTTATGTGGACCCACATCACTTCTATAACCAACACATCATCACCCACATCCTTTTCTCTCTTTTTTTATTATTAAAAAATTATTATATTTTAATTTTATATTAACAAATTTTAATTTTAAATTATATATTATATTTTTATAAAAATAATATTTTAATCAAATCTAAACCCATATTTAAATCTAAATCTAAATCCAAATTCAAATCTAAATCCTAATTCAAATCCATCATCGTACGAAACGACCCCTAAAAAGGTGTTTTAGGGTGAAGAGTGTGGTTGAAGGTTTTAACTCATCACATCAGCTCCACGTCATCAAAAAACATTTTCTTCATCTTTTCTTTTAACTTCCCTTTAACCATTGCAGCACTCTATTTTTTTCATTCATTTTTTTCTAATTTTTATCATTTTACAAATACCCGCAAAGAGTCAAGATCCTCAAAAAACAAGGGCCAAATAAAGAACAAATTACTTGATCTTGGCCCTCCATTTCATCCACATCCAATGGTTAGCATCCATCCCTTCAAACATATATAATTTACAAAAAATACCCACTTACATCTCATTTAATTTTTTTTCTCTCTCCTCAAAAAACACACACACCGGAAAATCATATCCACTCGCCGGAACCCTAACAACCATCGCCGAAACCCTAACAACCATCGCCGGAAACATTACAATCATCGCCGGACTTCATTCAAAAGCTCCAAAATCACCGGCGGGATGAATATCCACTCGCCGGAACCCTAACAACCATCGATCTGAACAAAGATATAACCAACGATCTGAACAAAGATATAACCGTCGATCTGAACAAAGATATAACCGGGATTAAAACTCTTTAAATCTCCGTATTTCATTAAATATAACCGTCGATCGCCGAAAATGGATGAAGAAGAAGTAAATAAAGTGAACGATCTGAACAAAGATATTATTGAAGAAGTTACAAGTAAAATCTCATGTGATGCGGTTATGGAAAAAGTTGCAGATCTAGATACGGTTATGGAAGAAGTTACAGGTAAAATCTCATGTGATTCTGCTGTCAAATTGTTTTGTTATGAATAATGAATCACATGAGATTTGTATTGTTCTAAAAATGTGTTGAATTTGTTTGATACTAGTGAATCACATGAGATTCAAGTGGAATCACATGAATTTGATTTGTATTGTTCTAAAACTGTGTTGTATTTCTTTGATACTAGTGAATCACATGAGATTTTTATGGAATCTCATGAGATTCATAGTTAATCACATGAGATCCTGTCTGATCTCATGTAATTCACTTTGAATCTCATGTGATTCAAACATTAATCTCTCAAAAATCTAATGTGATTCAGTGGTTATATTATCATAAATCTAATGTGATTCTGTTTTTTGATACACAGAATGCATGAGAACACCAAGAGCAACTTTATACGAGCACAATGAGACACCCGGTGGATCGATATATTGGGAGCCTCATGTAGAAGGAATTCCTATACCAGTTGAAGGGACCTACTATGATACAATAGATGAAGCTTTAGATATGTATACGAAATACGCTGAAATGGCTGGTTTTGAAATTAAAAAAGGAGGGCAAAGGTTGACAAAATCAGGAGCGGTACAACATAAGTACATCTATTGTAACAAAGAAGGTGTTCCAAAAGGTATTAATGTTGACACTCTTGATCCCGAATATAATGACAAACAAAAAAGGAATACAACAACTCATGTAACAGGTTGCAAAGCTCGTATAAGATTAGTTAGGAATACTGTTAATGGAAGATATAAGTTAGAGCAATTTCAACCCAAACACAATCACATGCTTATCCCAAAAGAGTACAAACACTTTACAAAGAAACAAAGAAAGATGAATCAATTAGAAAAAATGTTTGTTGTCAAAGCTGCAACAAATAAAATTGGTGCAACACGTGCACATAACTTGTTTTGCAGCATGAAAGGCGGGTATGAATATGTTCATGGGACGACCGATGATTTTAAGAATCATCAAAGGGATGTTAATGTCTTTATAGGTGAAAGTGACGCACAAATGCTTATAAACAAAATGGAAAACAGAAAAATGTATGTGCCGAACTTTACATTTCAGTATAGGGTAGAAAACAGTGAGTTGGTTGCCATGTTTTGGGCTGATGAAGTTGCCAAATGTAACTACAAAGAGTTTGGAGACATAGTATCTTTTGATGCAACCTTCAACAGCAACAAGTAAGTGAATCACTGTTTTTGGCTTTATAATTAGGCTTATTTTAGGAATCACAAGTGATTCCCTTTGAATCTCTTGTGATTCCCTTTGAATCTTATGAGATTTCACTTGAATCTCATGTGATTCTAGTTGAATCTCAAGAGATTCTTCTGGAATCTCATGTGATTCTACTGAATCTCATCAGATTTCTCTTGTGATTCCCTTTGAATCTTATGAGATTTCACTTGAATCTCATGTGATTCTAGTTGAATCTCAAGAGATTCTTCTGGAATCTCATGTGATTCTACTGGAATCTCATGTGATTCTTCTGTTCTCACAAGTACTAACAAAATGATTTTTATATAGGTACAACATGAAGTTTGTACCATTCATTGGCATCGATAATCATAATCACCGGGAAGTGAGTCACACTGGGTACGGGAAGTGGCTTTTTACATTAAGATAGCAAAATCTTACACGTGTGTGTTAAATGCATACATGACCGCTTTCTTCCTCTCATGAACCAACAATGATGGTGACCGAATCAAATGGAGCCTGAAAAGAGCAATCAAGCCGTTTTTAAGAAAGCCAAACACAGACTTTGCATGTGGCATATCATGCAAAAAATTCCATCAAAGGTATTTTTTTTTCACATAACTGTTAAACCTGAATCTTATATGATCGAGTTTTGAATCACTGGATCTCATGTGATTCACTATAGATCTCATGTGATTAATGTTTTGAATTCATTATTATCATACGGGATCTCATGAGTTAATTGTTTGAATCTCATCGAATTCAAAGTGAAACACATGAATCATAACAGGATCTCAATGTGATTAACTTCTGAATCTCATTGATACATCTTTGTATCTCATTTGATTACAACTAAAATACAATCTTTAATTCGGAAAACAGATTTGTAAAGAACATAATGATGAAACAAATTTCAAAGAATGTTTTGATAAGATCGTTTGGAATATGTTCATTGAACCATTGAAGTTTGAAGAGAAATGGCCTGAATTGATTGAAGATTTTGGTTTGCAAAGTCACAAATGGTTAACAAAAAAGTTTAATCTTCGAGAAATTTGGATTCTAGCTTATTTTATTGACTCTCCATTATATGGATTGATGAGGACCACTTCAAGGTCTGAAAGTGAAAACTCAAGCCCTGGGGCAACACTTGTTAGTTTCATGATGTCATATGAATCAGCAATGGAAAGGCAAAGGTATAGACAAGAGGCATTAGACTTCAAAACAATTGAAGCAACTCCAAAGTGTGAGACAAAGTTGGCAATTGAACTTCTTGCAGCAAAAGTATATACTAGGATGATATTTTTGCTTGTTCAAACGGAAATAAACGAAGGTTGTTGGAATTGTACGATACAAGATTTAAAAATAGATGAAGGTTGTGAAACTGTCATTATTAGAGACAAGAAGCCGAATGATAATAGATCACTTTTTGACAAAAAAAGGAAAAGAACAAGAGAAGAAAACTAAAACAGTGGGAGAAACAGCGAGAGACTATAAGGTAAGTCTTTAAATAAATCTCATGAAATTTCTATGAGATTGCAATTAAATCTCATGAGATTTCCATGAGATTGGTATTGAATCACATGAGATTTCCATGGAATCTCATGTGATTCTGTGGAATCTCATGAGATTGGTATTGAATCACATGAGATTTCCATGGAATCTCATGTGATTTTGGTTGAATCTCATGAGATTTACATTGAATCACAGAAATCCCATGTGATTTCTATGGAATCTCATGTGATTCATATTGAAAAATCACATGCCTAATTTCTAATATGATATTCAATTCTAATAACATTCTTATTACTTGTGTTTTTGTGAGAAAGGTATTACGAATTATAGAAGATGGTTCGGTGGTATGTTCTTGTAGAAATTTTCTCCGATACAAGTTTCTATGTCGACACATATTCTGTGTGTTCAAGAATCGTGATATTAATGTTATTACAAAGCAATACATTTTGAGGCGTTGGACAAGGGACATAATACCCTCCGACTTGAGAAGACAAAGAAACAGATATGGGGAAAAAAATTAACAATTGAAAGACTTAAAAATGAGGCAATTTTTTTGGTAGACGGTAGTTTATTCTTGTTGAGCAAAGATGAAGGAAAGATGGCTGCTTATGTAGAAAAATTGAAAATACTCTTAGATGAAGTGAAATCTGATATGCCGAATCCCCCTTCAAGAAATACAAGAGATGTGATTGGTGGTATTTTTTCAATAACAAAACCCAATCAAATTGCTGTGCAAAATCCAACAAAGGCTATGAAAAAAGGAGAACATTTGAAGAAAGGAGAACGTTTAAAGAGTGAAAAAGAACAAGCACTTAAAGTTGGAAAGAAAAAATTAAGGGTTTGTGGCTTTTGTAAAGAGAAAACAAACGAACATACCAAAACAACTTGTCCACTGAATCCAAAGGCAAAAAAAGGAAGGCGACACCAGTTATTGATGTTTGAACACATTTTAGTTACTTGAATATTTCACGTACTTATAAATCCAAAGGCAAAAAAAGGAAGGCGGCACCAGTTATTGATGTTTGAACACTTTTTAGTTACTTGAATATTTCACGTACTTATAGGATCTTGTTCAAATACTTCTGGAATTATTCTTGTTTGATATTTGAATTCTTTTAGTTACTTAAATATTTGAATAAATCCTGTATTTCACCAAAAGTATAACTGTAGTTAGACATGTGATTCACTTTGGATCTCATGTGATTCACTATGGATCTCATGAGATTCACTCTGAATCTCATGAGATTCACTCTGAATCACATGAGATTCAGAGTGAATCTCATGAGATTCAGAGTGAATCAATATGGATCACATCTGAATCTCATGAGATTCATTCTGAATATCATGAGATTCACTCTGAATCTCATGTGATTCATGTTTGAAGGCAGTCTAACAATTACTTTATTTGTTCTTTACTTTAAACTTAAACCAATGTGATTCTAGCTGAATCTCTATGAATCTTATGTGATTATTTTCAATACTTTGTGATTCAGTACCCATCTCTTGAGATAGGTACTGCTATAATTAAATAAAAAACAACATAAAATGATACATTCCAAAAAACTGAACTAAACTGATATTACTATATCCACTAGTTAAAAAGTTCTACCATTCTCAGACTACTCCAGATTAGTTCTACCATAATCAGACTACTACTGAAACACAGCAAAAGAAACAGAGTTACTGCAATACAACAAAAGTTCTATCATAATCAAACTACCGAAACTGCAACACAAGTTAGATGCAATTACGTTCCTCCCTTTTCTTGAATGCATCAACGATTATCGCCATCTTTTTAACAGGATCTGTTTTTGTCAAACTCCTTTGCTAGTTCAAGCATCTTCCTGGCATGCACATTGATCTCATGCAACAATATCTTCATGGCAAACTTAAATCTTAGTCGCCTCAGCATATCACGTTGTAACTGCGACTCCACAAGAAGCCCACAATCCAAATTTGAAGCAGGTCCACCATCAAAAGTTTCCATATGGAGCATGGTGAAAATTCCACAATCATGAAAATTCTCCTTAGTCTTCCACTTCAGTTTTAGGATTGTATGCTTCACTCTAGCAACCTGAGTATGCCTAATGTGACCATACTACTTCAAGTGCCGAGCAAACAACTTTTTCTAAACCAAAAAGAAAAATAAATGTGATATTGTGATATTAGCAAATCAAATGTGATATTATGTGAAAAAGAATTAAATGGAGATGATAAAATACTTACAAGAAGATCACATTGTTTATATTTTGAATCATATGTTCCTGGACTGTTATCAAGTATAGTCATCGCGGTTGTTTTGGTAAGACTGGAGACAACCACATAAAAATGCTCGGACTTCCAAATTGGAAAAAAAACCTGTTTTAAATAAAACAAAAAACTTAATATAATAATCAAAGTGAATCAGAGTGAATCTCATGAGATTAAGAGTGAATCTCATGAGATTCAGAGTGAATCACATGAGATTCAGAGTGAATCTCATGAGATTCAGAGTGAATCAGATGTGATTCCAAACAAAAATCACACTGAATCATCATAAAAAATAATCAAAAGATAATCAGATGTAAAAAAAATTACCAAGTCAATGCCTCCAAGAGCCAAACCACCTTTGTTGCCTTCAAACTGAGCGTTAACTTGGTTAGAAAAGCTTTCCCATTTAGCATCAAAAGAAGCCAAGGTTCCATCAAACATTGATTTTGACTGTATTATATATCATAATAAGTATCATCAAAAAACAAAATACTTGTATAAAAATTTATAAATTTATAACACTTATAATACAACCGGTTGGAAAAAAGTGCTTTGATTTTGATTCAGCAACTCAAAAACTCTCTTCATGATTAAGAATTGTACCCCAACAGTCAATTGCATTCGCATCAAGCCACAAACCAGGTGCTAAAGTTTCCAAATTCAAACGAACTCCATATACAATAAACTTCCCAAAATGTCCTTCAAAAACATTCTTACTATATGAAAAACA